>NDGN011465751.1:0-14857 GCA_002564285.1 Tympanoctomys barrerae
CACCACCATGCTCAGTCTCAATTGGTTCCTCAGTGCGCCCTGGGGACAGGACTGGCACTGTAGGCCCAGGATTGAACTCCTGGCCCCTGCACCTGCTTATAGGCACTTTAATCCACTGAGCTATTTGGCAGGCCCCATATTTCTAAGTTTTCCAAAGAAAAAAATTTAAAATGAATGACTATTTTCAATATTTAAAATTATATTTCAATAAAGCTTTAGAGAAATCACCATAAATACTAAATCTATGCTTTGTGTAGTGGGTGATTGATTGTGTCAAGTTGAGAAGCTTAGAAGCTTACCTAAATTGGCTCAGTAATTCTATATCTTAGAGATTAGGGGACCCATCCTAAGGTAGCTCACTGCCTAAATCGCATAAAAGGGGATTGAGGAAGCACAGATGGGCTTCTATGCTTCAGAGGAGCTCCAGTCTTTGCCTTCCACTTGGCATCGTCTCCGGACTTCTAGTGCAGACTCGTCTGTCGTTCACCTTGGACTCTTCAGCCTTCCAGCATCTACTAACTTCAAATCCTTCTGGTGTAGACTCTTCAGCCTTCCACTGCAGACGCATCAGCTCCCTCATACAGACATGCAAGGAGCCCTGGACTGAGGTCCAGACCTTGGACTGAACCATTCAGCATCCAGTATGCAACACTTTCCGAAGGATTCCTCATTCAATCCTGTGACTGACCACTGTAAGCAAATCTTGTAATTTCTTACAAGATTGCATATCTTGAGTTACAGCTGCTTCTCTAGTGAAACCCTGACTGATACACTGAGTAATTGGAAGAAATAATCTGGAACAAGAATTTCTAAGACTACCACAAATAAATTATTAAATTTCAAAGGTAAAGACAACATCTTTAAGAACTATAAACAAAATGATCAAATAATTTACATTGTCAAAAAATGTACATGACTAGCCAACATTTTCAAACAAGCATACACATAAAGCAAGAGGGGACTGGGATTTGGCTCAGTGGTAGAATGCTTGCCTAGCAAGCTGGAAGCCCTGGGTTTAGGCCTCGGCACCAAAAACAAAAAATAAGCATCCCCTAAAAAACAGTTTAACCAAAAAATTATGGTAAACACATAAAAGACCAAAAACAAGCAAGGCAACTACACATAAAGCAAGAAAGAGAAAAATTTTAAAAATAAGTGAAAAAGTATGAACAATAAGAATATTATTAATCAGTGAAGTCATCATTTTAATGCCAAAGCCATAGCTGGAATTTGCAAAGACATTAGAAATTCATAGCCTCTCTTACAGGATCTTCTAAAGGAGCAGATTTATCCAACAAAGTAATAACTGGCAAATTTTCAACAGAAAGACAGATGTGAACATTTTAAAACATGTAAATTTATATGTAAAGCTTAAAAAATGAGTAAGTGGAAAACAAGAATGCTGAAAAGAAACCTGGGTTATTACCTGTTTCTTTCTTTCTTTCTTTTTTTTTTTGGTAAGAATCACTCTATTTTATGTCCTCTGTTGAATAACTACTTTGATGACAGTGAGACACACTTTAGCTATTGTTATCCTCTTTTAATAAGTACATATGTTATATACTGCAAGACTGCTGCATGTTTTGACAAAGTAGAAATAACAAACAGCAACAAAATACAGAAGAAATCAAGACACAGAAGAATTTCATGGTGATATAGGGGAAAGAAACTCCCAGCCTGCTAGATGTCTGGTATGAGTTCATGTTCTTTGAAAGTGAAATACGAATTTTAGGAATGATGGAGGTTAAAAGCAGAACATATTTATTGGGGAAAGAAAGCTTTCTGAGAGAGAGAGCTATAGAAATGATCCCAGGTGGATCACCAAGGACTCAGTCATTTGTAGGGAGTTTCATAGAGCAAAACTATGAGGTGAGGTGGCCCAAGGTGGGGGAAAATGTAAAATCACTAGGTGGGCATGAGGAGAAACAAAACTGTGATCAACCATGATGATTGTGCATATAATTGCTCAGGTAAAATAGACTAAATTGGAGTCACTTGGGGAGGCATGTCACATAGAAAGCAGGCATGAATACAGAAGAGTAGGAGGGTGGGTAGTGTCTCTTATTGCTTTCTCAAGGCAACTGATAACCATTTAGAATATCAATCTCTGGTATCCATCCCTGATATCCATCATGGGTGCATTTGTTTTGTCTTTTGTCCTGAGGTCTAGCCCACAGCCGAGGTGCCCGTCGCTCCCACACTTGCGAGGTATATCATCTTCTACACTGGCTCCTTAGAGGTTCGACTACCTATAATAATTTATCTAGTTTAGCTCCCTGTAACAATTATGGTATAAGCAAGCTTTAATGGACAGTAAGAAAAAAAACTCTGGTAATTCAAATTGAAAAAGCCTATAAAAAAAGATGATAAACACTTCATAAAGTAGAAAAACAGCAGTTACTACTAGCTCTTTCTAAATACCACATTGGAACATCTTTAAATGAAGCAGTATATGCCTGTAATGAAAGGGTATTTGAAAGGGTACCTATGATATAGGTACTGATCAAATCTTTTCTTAATATCAAGGAATGAGTGGATTGGAATTAACTAATAAAACATAAACAGCTAAGTATCAGTTAACAAATTAAGACTTCATACTATGTGCTGCAAAAGAATAGTGTCTAAATTAAGAGACAACTAAGTGTACTCAAATCAAATAAGACAGAGTTAGAAGGTAAGAATAGAACAAAAAGAAAATAATCCTGACTATTACATGTAAAAAATAACATGTTTTAATGCTAAAGGTCTCATTCATGATTACTGTTTATTTGAAAAGGTATTTATCAAGTAAGACAATGAATTTCTTAATTATAATGTGAAAAAGATGCAAGTAGACGTATCAGCAGACACACTAGTGATAGGATATTTTTATTCATTACTTTGGAATAAGGCAGATCAACTGAACAAAATGTAAGTAATCAGAAAGATAAACCCATGGAATACATATTGTGGATATTACTAAAGAAAAAGGCTAAATATTGTTGATATATACCACACTTTACATCTTCATAATAGTGAATATATCAACTTTCTAAACTGGCATAACACATTCTCATATACTGACTATATTATGAAGAAAATACCAATTTTAATAAAGCAATTAGAAACATAAGTTTGTTCAGTGTGCAATAAAACTAGAAATTTATCAATTACTATGATAAAAATTCAAAGTAATACTCAGAATGGATTTTTACGTGGAAAATTGAAACATTTTCTACTAACTTTATAGCAAAAGCAGGAATACAAAGAAAAACTGTAAACTATTGTTAAAATGCATGACAATAAAATCACTACACAAGCTATGGTTTAATTAGAACTGAGATCGGAGGAAAATTTGCAACATTAAATCTTATTTTCAATAAATGTGAAAGAAGAAAAAGTAACAAATAAACTCAGGAAACTAGAAAAGGAAAGAAATCAGAATAAAACAAAAAGGAACAGTGCAAATAAAAGATTAAGTGGAAAAATACAGAAATAGAGTTAATGAACAAACTAAAATTAATTTTAGAAAAAAATAAAAACAATTAGGTATTTTACCCAAACAATAGAAGGAGAGCATCAAAATATTTTAAACTAAGATATGAGAATGGAGAAATAAGATTTGAAACAAAGAGAATTGTAAGAATCATAAAACACTCCACTAAAAAGCCTCATGATATAATTCTGAAAATCCAGATAGAGAGATTCCATAAAAATATACAGTATTCTGAATGATAAGTGAGTGTTATGGCTAAAAATGATGCTATTCAATATAACATATATGTTAGGAAAGAAACTTAGGGCAAACTAATAATTTTAATTGTTTTTGAAACACAAATTCATAAATCTGTATTAAGGAGAGATACAGTCATAAACTCATACTTCATCCACACATGTTCTATAATCAACAACATTGTATAACACAATCTCATTTTTAATTATCTATGTGACTCTCTACATGTTGCACAGTGCAGTAACCATTGCGCTCCTCCTTTTGTACTATGAGATTAACGACTGCATTGCCAGTGTGAGGAAGACCTATTGAAGAATGACATGGATTCACCTTGCAAATATGCAAAGCATTAATGACCACTTATGTCAAATTCCCCATCGGCTGTTCATTAAGCCCAATCAGGCTTTCTGCTATGGGTCCTCTAAAAGCCACTGTGTCCTGGAAATGGGACTCCCACTGGGAAGGAAGGACATTCAAACCGACTCTGTGCCCTCAGGGTAGGTGTCCCATGAAAGGCCCCATGAGAGACCATGACTTTCACATCTGAGTATATGAATATATTTGCCTGTCATTTCCATGTTAGTCAGCCTACAGCACTCCAATTACCATTTTTAAAAGCCACTGTATTATACTGAAGGTCATTAATATTTGATGGAAAGTTATTGGCCAAAATGTAGTGAATCTTTAAGTACAACTCATAATTATTAAACCATTGCTAATATTTACCAAGCATGTATTGCATGCCAGGCACTCTCCCAGCTTCGTTTGTATTATCTTATTCAATCTTCACAACAGCTTTATTAGAATACTGAAACAAATGTCCTTTGTCCATTTTACGTTTTATATTGCTGACAAATTTTCATCTTAAAGGACATCAGAGACAATGTAAGTTTAATTTGTGCTTCTGCCTTCTATCTTAATGGCAGTTCCCCCCCCCAACATCTCATATTAATCATAATTCAAAGTTACTTGAAGGAATTTGGAAAGCAGTTATAGAGACTTGGGATCATGTGGAGAGCACATTATTACGAACCATGGAACCACTGTTACAAAAAGGTGCCTATTTGGCAATATATGCTTTGACGGCAATATGTGATAATAGCATTTTTTCTATTATCCTGGCATTAAAATATGTTTTACAAGAGATAATAGCTCATCATTTAAAGGTGTAAAAGATTTTCTTTTCAGCTCTAAGTCTAAGATTTGCAGAAGAGTGAAACCTGCCAATTTATGATGCAGCATGAAGGATGAGGTGATGAGGATATGTGTGTAACACATATAATAAGAAATGGACGAGATTGCTAAAATATGTAGTGTCAAAACACTTTCTATTATTTTTTTTCTGGTTTTGGCTCATGTTTAGGCTGACAGCATATAGAACCTTACCTGACAACAATGAAAACCTTCAACAGGTTTGTCTCATATTTTATTACTAAAATTTTATTTGAACTTTCATTTAAAGTTTAATAAATCTACTCTGAATGCATTATGTGTGTGTGTGTAACTGCATATGTTTTTGTGTGTGTAAACATTTTTAAGAAGGCTTGAGAGAGTAAGAAAATGACACACATTTACCTGAAAATCACACAAGCAAGGTAGACAGAAACTCCCATTCTTGATTTGATCTTACAATCTTGAAATTTAAAAATTATAATAGTGTCCATAGAGAAGTCCTTAGGCTAACAAAGCCTTTGTGTAAGTTGATTTTAAAAGGATGGGCACAGAGTGGACATCATTTTTCTCAATATTTAAGTGACAACTCTGTATAAAGACTCAGAGGTGGGCAATAAATTAAACTGGAGAGTATATGATTTTCACGAGTTGTTTAATCTTTCTGAGCCTCATTCGTTTTCTTTCTGTAATAGAGAAAGTTATACCTACATTATCTGGCACTGAGAAGAAGGAATTAAATGAACTAATGACTGCAATGTATTCAATAGAGTGCTCATTTTAGGTCTAAGTGTAAGCACACATCTATTTAACAATCAGTAGCAAAATGTTACTAGACCCTTTCAAGAGCACTAGTAAATCTGGAAAAGAATTCAGGAATCCTAACCACTTAAAAACTTTGTCATTAGTCTGAAAATTTCCCAAGGAATGCAGAGACATTTTTTGGTTCTATTGAACCAACCCACTTCATGTGTACTTCATTTCATGGATTTGTTCACCTTTAGTTACAAAGACAAGTCATATGTTAGTCTTTAGAGTACAGCAGGAGAATCAACACCTAGGTACATTTTTCTCACATATGATGAACTTCAGATCATTCATGTTTTGTACAATCTCTCTTAGTTTTGCTGTTCTTAACTACTCATTTCTATAGATGTGATTATAGAAGACAGGGAGTTCATCTCATTTTAAAATTCTTTCCTATGACTACAGCCATCACATAAGAATCAGTAGTGGGACATACTAAGACACAGAGCCACTTTTAGAAGAGATGAGGATATTGTGACTGACAATTTGCCTTTCTGTCTCTCAGGGGCTATAAAGGCTGTTGCTCCTAATACTATGTTAAGTTTTATGATTCTAAACCATAAGTTGACAAATAAGTTCTGTATAGGGTAAGATGGTGAATGTTTTAGGCTTTATCTTAAAGATTGATCTCTGCTGCTTATATCCAAAAGCGTTATAGACAATAGATAACAGACAGGTATGAATCATTTCAATGAAAAGTATATGCTGCAATTTGAATCTTATTAACTTTCCCTTGTAAATAATTAATACTTTTTCCTTGGATTTTTTTCCAACTTCTTAGAAACATTAAAAACCACTTAGGCCATCACCATTAAGAAATAGACAATGTATCAAAAATAGCCTAAGAGCTGAATTTGTCAATATCTGGACTAGATGGAAACTTTGCCTTTCCCCAAGATGTAACATTTTCCCTAGTAACAGCCCACTTCACCGCATGGTGTAGAAAGCAGGACATGTTTAAGGAAGTTTACTTTCTTCCCAGACGAAAGGACTCTAATTAATACCCTCAGTCCTGAGTGTGCCACCCGGAAGCTAGGATTGCTCTCACCTCAGCTACAGGGGCAGAATGAACAAACCACCCACCTATTTAGATTCTGCATCTCTTAGGAATGACTAACCTCACACCAAAGCTATAAAGTATTTCAGCATCCAAATGGGGATGCACTAGAAAATTATACTTCATATTAATTAGTCATATCTTAGCCTGAATTTATTAGACGATTTAGACTATTCATTTTAATGGTAGAATTTAATTTGAAACTTTTAAGTGCCAGTGGACTCAGAAAAAAATTCTGCCAAGTTAGTCCGTTTGAGGCAAATCTTTCTTCATTTTTTTCCTATTAACACGTAGTAAATAAAGCATATGCCCAGGGCTCCAGAATCTACACAGAACTGGCCCATAGCAAGTGTGAAATTTCTTTGAAGTTTCCTGTTTTATCTCGTAAATTCATGCGTGTCTTGCATTTTATTCCATCATATATTGATTTGTAGTAATATAAAAATGGTTGAATTACCTCATAGTTAACTTTCTCTCAGATTTATGCTGAAAGTTGAAAACCCCAGGAATCTGACCTGTGTATTCCCTATGGATTCTCATACTCACACTGACATACCTCTTTGTTTACAGCCATTTGAAATATTGAAACCTGGTCAGAATTAACAGTGCTCCCTTTTAGGGTCCAAGGACATGAGCTAGACTTCCAACATCTGCCTTGGAGGCCCTTCAAACCCCCCGCCCCATGGAGGTTAAGTGCACATGTGTCACAAAATTCATTTGAGGGTTTCCTAATTAGTTAACACTATGAAAGTTTACCTTGGCATATTTGCCACTTGAACTTCACTTTGTACATTCATGTTAGCAACAAGTTGATTAATGAAGTTCTGCAGTATGGCTAACCTATGTACATAATGCAATGGATCCAAATGACTTCACTGTGTCAAAAACCCTAATTCCAGTTCATCATCTTAAGCATGTATATTGAATTTACCATAGGCAGTAATTTTTTGCAAATCCAAATTCAGTTCTATAGATTGACCTGACCACCTGTATTAATGAATATGTTTTATTGAGTAGCTTAAAGTTCAGTTTTCATTTATTTGTATTCTGGTCTACATGTACTGTCTCCCGTAGACCTCATGTCCTTCTTGCTGGGGCTTTGGGGAGAAGATTGAATCCTGGGGTGTCTTACCCATCAGTGGACAGTTTAGATTGGAAGGTGATGTTGGGAGCTGAGTCATCGTTGGAGGAAGTGCGTCACTGGAAAACGATGTCCTCCTCTCTTCCGTGGATCATGCCGTGCTTCCCAACTGACGAGTTCCGAGCCAGCCTCCTCCGCAAAGTCCCTCTGCCATGTCGCCCTATCTGTGGGCAGCTGACTAGAAACTGAACTCAAACCTCTACAAACTATGAGGCAAAAATGAGTTTCTTTTTAATTTGTGGGTATTCAATATTTTCTCACAGCAAGAAGAAAGTACTTAAGACACTTTGCCTCCCTTTAGTATTTTGAGAGAAATTCTGCATTCAACTCACCAAAAGAGGGCCGGACAGATAGCTTAGTGGACTAAAGTGCCTGCTTTGGCAGAGCACAGGGACCAGGGTTTGATGCCCGGCGCGTCGTGCTGGCACTGCCCCTGGGGCAAACAGAGACTGAGACTGGGCGTGGTGGTGCACGCCTGCAATCCCAGCTCTTGGAAGGCTAAAAACAGGAGAATCATACGAGTCCGATCTGCGCAGTGACACCTTGTAGACCCTGTAGTAAATACATTAAAAAGTAATAATAATAATCAAAATAACTATTATGAAAATTAGGAACAATCGCATAACTAGAACTAGTTTTTAATTTTCAGTTGTTTTGAGTGTTAAGATATTAAAGAAGCTGCTTTCCATCAGGAACAGTTTGAAAGTCATTTATTAAAACTGTTTAATGTAAATATTTTAGCATCCTGAATTTGTATGAAGATACATATCATGCTTCTGCTATGCTCGCCCTAGCCCTAGTCTAAGACTGTAATTTTTTTTTAATGAATTTAATACAGGGTGTACAGGGTCTCACTACATAGATCAGACTCATAGCAGTCCTCCTGTTTTCAGTCCCTTAAGCACTGGGATTACAGGCGTGCACCACCACACCCAATCTAAACCACCATCTCAGCTTGCCGGGGGGTAGGGTTGGCATGGCATGCCAAGGATCAACTCCAGCAGTTGTGCTCTGCCTAAACAGGTTCTTTAGTCTGCTGAACTATCTGGCCAGCCCCTAAGACTATAATTTTGAATGATATCCAAAGCAAAGGGAACGCAAAAGGAAGCTGGCCTGGGCAATTTCTTACTAACAGCATTTTCTTCCTAGATTATTTCACCTAGGAAATATGAACCAGATTGTTTTGGTAGAAAGGATAATGATCCTGTATAAATGTTCTCCACAAGGTATCTTTTATGAATTATTGGACACAAATACATTGATAGGCAAAGCATTCAGGTTTAAAACATTGCAAAACACTTAGCTATGCTCAGTAGCATCAATAGAGTCTGGCTGTTTATAAATCTTTGCGCTATTCTTTTTTTTTTTTTTTTTTTTTGGTGGAAGCAGGAATTGAACTCAGACCCTTGCGCTTATTCCAGGGAAGTGCTTATTCCACTGAGCCATCTCCCCAGCCCCCAAAGTTTTGCTTTTTGTTTTTTGTTTTTTGTTTTTCCAGAACTGGGGATTGAACTCAGGCCCCTGCGCTTGCCAGAAAGCACTTATTCCACTGAGCCATCTCCCCAACCCCTTGCACCATTATTTTGAACCTAAGTGTGAGTATGGCTTTAAAGTTCCTAACTTGGTAATTTACCTACCTCACTATAACGAGATGCTGGTCCCAAGAAACTTACCACCTGGAGGTACCAGCACGATGTGTGTGGATAAGCAATGTAAATCTCTCCAAGTAAATTGAAATAAGGTATAATATAGGCCATAGTTTAGCAGGAAGTGAAATGGCTACATTATATCATGTGCATGCATCAGGATATATATATATCAGGAAAGGGTCTACCAGGTGTTCAGAGTCTCACTACTAGATTGGACTCATAGTGATCCACCTGTTTACAGCCTCCTAAGAGCTGGGATTACAGGTGTGCGCCACCACGCCCAGTCTCTATTGTTGTCTCAGTGTGCCCCAGAGACAGGGCCAGCAATTTTGAAAAGTTATAAAAAATAAAAAGAAAGGCAGCTTAAATATTTTTAATTTTGTTATGCTTTAAAAAGAGTACAAAATGATGAATGTAAAAAGTTAGAAATGATACAGAATTTCAATAGACTAAATAACATTGATTCAACAGCATTTGTTGCATTGTATAGCGCTGTCTTCAAATTAGTTTAGACTACAAGATATCTGCATGCAAAATTGGAAAAAATGTTATAAAAGATTAGGAAAGGAGAAAAAAATAAGCACTAACTAAATCACTTACCCTGTTTTGTCAGAGTGCTTCATGGACATACAGAATTGCTTCGACGTTCCACAACTGTGTATTTATTATGGTTCAGAAAAGTGGCTGCCTTGTCATTTTTAACATGGTGTTTTTTACATTGCCCTTTGACTTTGGTTTGTAAACGTTTCCTTCCTTACCTTTGAAACCCCAGTTGTTCACCAAGGAAATGCCTCATTGTCTGCTTCTTCTACGATTTCCCCCATCATCAACATCACATTCATTGTTCCACCCACTTCCCACTCTTTACTCTGACTTTCAGGACTTATTGTTCCAGGTTCTCATTGAGTTGACCACTGATTTCTTGTAGCGGAAGATTCATTTCCAGAAATTTCTTTTGGGCAGGAGCGTCATCTTACTCAAAGTCTCACTCTTCACTTCCAAGGAATCCCTTGTGCGTAGTGAATCGTCAGTGTGGGAATTTTAGACTTTGGCTCTCTTTTTCTTATGAAGGAAAATCTAGAAGTTACATCTCACTTCATCTTTCCTGTAAGCTAAAGGCCAGTGATGTGAATTAAATAAAATCCAGTTTATTCTCCTTCCTATTGTGTTTTGATTCTCCCACAGATAGATGAAAAGAAATTTCACAGAAAATGAGCATGCAAATTTCTGTCTCTGAGTGTGTTATCTAAGGAATCCCCATTGCCATGTTCAAGGAAACAGAGTATAAACTTTATACAAGAATTATACACTGACTGGCTGTCATTGTGGAGCGGGTAACTAATGAGACAGAGCACTTAATCTCTGTATAGCTGTACCAGTATCGAATCTTTCATCAATCCTGAAGTGGAAGGACATAGTGGTAAAAAAAAGGGGGGGGGAGAACCCAGGTAATTGGGTCGACTTGCTGAGTCACCCCAAGCTCAGTACAATTTCTCGGTCAATAAGTGACTTGGTAAACATTAATGAGAGGTGGAAGGTAATTAATTATTCCTTAAAGGTTAAATCTAAAAGTTGGGGGGCATTCCTGGTAAAAAGACAAAAGGCCTCGTCCCCAGTAAACTGAGGGTGAGAACCAGGTTCAGATCTTAGCAGAAGTGTAACAGGTCTCCAAAGAAAACTAATTTTGAAATCTATGAAACTCTTATTGGTCAAAGTAAAGGTGTTATTTGAGAAAGACATGAGTGGGGAGGACTCTGCACCTGTGTGACCTAGGCACACCCTTGGCAATCTCAGATTCCTCTGCACCTTCTGGACCTACAAAGATGGCCCCACTGGCCCTGTTTAGAGTATTTTCTCTGTTCTCTTTCATTAACTTCCTTTAAAAATATCCCATGAAGCTTCTAAATCCTCAATGCATACCTCTTTTCCCTTTCTAGTTACTAATAGGGAATCAGAAAACTGTAACTACTAGATTAGATTGAGCCTGATATGTTTTTGTAAATAGAGCTTTTATAAGAATTTGATCTCTGTCACATATGAATGAATATCAACTGTTTTTGATTCTCTCTCTAAAAAGAATAGCTTATATTGATTAGGTAATGGTTCATCCAGAATCTTAGTAAATGCAGTGCTTTAAAAGTTTGTTGTCTTTACATATTCACAACAAAGTATGACAACTTAAATTTAAGTGAGAATTGTATTACTGCTCTTGTGTCAAATTTTATTAAATTTTTGTGCCTTATATGTCTCATTGAATTACTAGAAATGTTAAGAGGAATTGATAAATCATTTTCATTTTATATTTTTATATGATCAGGTACTATGACATATAATTTGATGTACAATTTTGCCTGTTACAGAGGGTGTGCTAATTATAGTTGTATAGACACAGAACATTTTGCCATGACCAGAAGCTGAATAAATAGCTATTTTACTTTAAAAATAATGGTTCATATATACCAACATATATATACACACACACATATATATCCACAAAGATGACACATAAGCACAGTAGATACATATGAGAATACTATTTTATTATCCTTCTTATGAATATTTCTGGCTTCTGCAATAGTCAGCCTGCAATTAATAAAGATACAAGAACCACAACTCTGCATATTTAAATCTTTAACAGTGACAATAATCTATTCTACAATGATGTATTACTTTTTATCATAATAATATTACTTTTTACTACAATATTACTAATATTATTATTGCTCTAGGGCAAGAAAGTATTGGAAGCTTTCTTATGAACTTCACTACTATTATAGATTTTATCCCACAGGCTCAGGAACTAATATGGTTGCTTTCCTGAAAATCATGTATATTACAACTAAACATTTAAAGATGAGAAAATTGATAATTGCATTTTTCTTCATGAACCCAGTAAATTCACTGTAAGTCAAATGATCTTATAATACTTTACCTGGCCCCAGTTGACCTGACTGTTGCAGTGGGGTATGATTAGGCTTTGAGAATCTGGGTATTAAGGATAAAACATATCTTATAAAACACAACCTCAAAATATTTAGCTTTTCCCATTTGACAATTTGGCTACTGGCTCAGATGGCCACAGATTCTTCTTAGTAGGAACTAGGAGAATCATCACCATCTGCACCTCCTATGACATCCAGGCCCATGAATGTCCAACCTTTCAACCAACGTGTTCCGGGCCTAAAACAAGACAAATTCAGAGACACAGAATTTTGATTATTTTTTTTAAATGGGAAATTGCTCTCAGCTTTCCGGTGACCTGCTATTGAGTTTCCAACCTGTATATACTGTGAGATAGCCTTTTATATGATGCTGTCCATTTTAGACCTATTGAACAATTCTGTGTTTCGCTGGTCTGAACCCCCTTCTCTGGGGTCTAACATCCCTTGATGATGTTCAGGATGATGAGCTTTTTTCTTCAGGATGTTTATGCGCACCGGAATCTGGTTTCTATTTTACTTAGAAATAAGACAAGCACTGGAATGTGCCTCAATTTCATTTAGAATGTGACACTGAGCAAGGTTTCTTTTGAGTTTCATCGCTATGCATCTTTTTACATGTTTGCAAAAACCAAATTTTATGATAATATTGGTCTTACTCCTTTGATTTTCTTCAGACCAAATTTGCTCTTTTACCTTCCACTGATATGCAAACTACATGCTAATTTAATTCTTATGTTTAGATCTGACATGGAGAATTTGAATGCGTTATAGTTTTGTGTTTGTTCTTCAAAATGCCCATCTGTACCTTTGCAGGTTTCTCATAACAGGTGAAGCAGTGTCATCAGAATTAGGCATTTCTAACAAATAATTCATCAGAGAGAATATCATCATTTTGGCCATTGTCCTAATTATAGTTATTTTCCTGATAGTTTATAGAAGCTTGAAAAACATCAAAAAATAAAAGAAAACATCAAAATTTCTGTTAGTAATTATCAGTCACTTTGAAAACGCATATAAATATTTCTATTCCATTGAGAGAAAAAGAGCTCTCATTTATGTAAGTCTTTAGATTTCAAAAAATTAAAATGTATGGGCAATTAAAACATTTGCATTTCATAAAGTACTTATGATAAGCAATATATACATCTGTGTGGACATAGATATTTACATGACCGATTAAATACTCATCAATAGTCTCTAGCATAAATATGATTGTAAACAGTTAACCTAAGTCTGTACAATTTGTTAATTCTTTGTTTTCTTCCCTAAAGTTGCAGGCATGGCCTCTTGAAGTTCAACCAATTCTTCCAAGGCTGAGCTACTCCTTCTAGCAGTGGTGAACTCTGACATTCCACATCTTCCAATGACACAGGTTTTAAAGATGTATTTCAAAACTGAATGCTAGCATTGCAATAGAACCATTCTATATTAGCTAACAAGAATCCACTGGTACATTGTCAGAAATTTAGCAAGTGAATTTTAGCCAGTATTAAAAATTAAAGTAAAAATTTAACTTGAAGTAAGCCACATTAAAAACTCAAAATGTATCACTTTCTAATTGGTTTGCCACATTTTGTGTTATCTTTCCTTTTGTATCTACTATAGATGATATCTACATGTGAAAGTTCTCTACAATGGAGATCTAAGGCCCTTATCTCCCATCTCTACTTTCATAAATGTCACATTGATAGATTTAATAATCTGTGCTGTATTTATATCAGAGAAATTAGCAAGTTAGCATTTCAGGGAAAGCTAGTTACTAAGCATTGTAGAGCTCCCTGTATGAGACTGTGGTCCTCCTTCACAAAACCCCAAATCAAGAACTAGAAAGCAATTCCATTATCATGTTGTGAGAAAGAAAACATGGATTGCCCGAGTGTGTAGAGAACAAATCCGGTTATGCTCACTGACACTTTAACAAGGAAAGAGGAAAGGAGCAAATTGGAAGTTACTCATTAAGTGCTGAATGATTAAACTAGAAAGGACCTAGGGAATTTCTCTTTCATTATCTGATTTTTTTAACACACATAAAAACAGAAGTGTTGCTATTTGTCCACAGGTCGACTCAAACAAGAGCTCTAGTTTTACTCTCAAGCCAGTGATCCTTCCTGTCTTACAGAGAATTCATTTTGGAAAACATGTGTCTGTTTTTGTCTTACACCAATGATCATTTACTTAAATTGGATTTGAAAAACTAAGTTGCTGTTAGAATAAAAATTTGATCAAATGAGGTTTTTTATAATTATTATTTTTTTTGTGGGGAGGGGCTGGCTTCCAATGCCTTCAGCGCATGTTTGGCTGGCTGCAGCTGTGGGCATTGAACCCCAGCAACCTGAGCCTGACTGCTTTGTTGAAGCAGCCACTTAAAGAACTGAGCTA
>NDGN011465766.1:0-16826 GCA_002564285.1 Tympanoctomys barrerae
CAGGTCTAAGAAGCAGCATCACGCTAATGCCTGGCCCCTGCACCACCATCACATTTTTTGTTTTGGGGCAATTAACAGGGAGCAGAAGAGCTGGGACAGAGGAGGTCATGGCCTAGGCCCACTCTCATACTGCCTTCTAGTCTCCTGGTAGATGGCAGACTCCATCTGTAACACTCAGATTGTCACCTCACACAAGAGCAGCCACAGCTCACAGCTAGAAAAAAAAAATGCATTTTGTAGAGAAAGACCTGAGGGCATCACCAGAATGCCATCCTGCACCTGGTGCCCTGGTCACCAATCTTGCTCTCATTGCCCCTGCTTTTAAGGACAGAGGGTCTCAGAGCACCCTAGTTTGTCTCAGTTTCACAGATCAAAGCTCCGAGGCCCCCTAATATCAGGAAGCAGCCATAGACTCAGTAAGAGGCTAGCCAAGTGTTTGCTCCAGCTCAGATGCCTTCCCCAACTCCTTTTGACCTGGGACCAGCTGCCAGGGAACAACCAAGGAAAGAAAGATGAGAGACAAGAAGGCAGTGCCCGCCCAAGCACAGCCTGGTGCCATCTGGCTGCCCTCCCCGCCTCACGTCTGCCCCAGCAGGCGGCACACCTCTGTCCTGCCTCATGTGGATCTGTCTGTTCCCTGCAATCCCAGTCCTTTTGCCCCCTTCATGGGTCCAAGCATCCTGGAGCATGCAGGAAGAGATCTGGACTGGGCTTCACTTCTGCGCTAGTCACAGCCTACCCTCTGCTTCAACCCCAAGCACTTAAGCAGTCAGCCTCTGGGGTCTGGCCAAGTGCATTTTAATCCAGCCGCTGTGTAAGGTCCTTTCCTGGCTGCTCAGAGACCAGAGGTTCTGGGGGCCCTCATGCCACTGTGTTCCGAAACCCCAGGCCCCCTCTGCCTGGGAAGACTTTCGGGCTGGGCCTCTGGGATGGGGACCTCAGTTCCCAGCCCTGGGATGAGTCCCAGACAGCACCATGGGCCACCCAGAGCCCTGGCCAGTCCCACAACCCAGCCCAGAGTGCCTGGACACCTCCTACTCCCATTCTTCTTGGTTCCCACACACTGGTCTCCGGGCCATTCAGGGGATGCCCTTTGTGGACATGCAGAATTTCTATGAATATAGTTTTTTGTAAACATTTTGTAACAATTTGGGTTTCATAGTAACTGTGTTACTTGCCAATCATTCTAGGCTGATGTAAATAAATTTCCAAACAAATCCGATTATTTTCCTTTTTAAGACACTGTGATATATCAAAGTGCACAGTTTGCTGTATGAAGTAATATGGTTTTAAATTTTAAATAAAGAGATGTTTCTAGAAAACAAGAACCCCTTGAGGTGTGCCTCCTGTTTCTCTTCTCTCCTTAGACCCTGACACTATTTGATGTCTTCCCCAGGGACAACGGTGTCAGGGGCTGCTGACAGTGTTGGCTAATTCCAGTTCAGGCAGAAAGACTATAGTGTCTGTCCTTGAAACTGCCTGGCCTCTGTCCTACCCACTTGAGCACATTCCTGCCCAACTCATCACCATCTTCAAACTCTCTTAGCAGTGGCCTTGTTCTTCAGTACCTCTGTCCCTTGGGTGAGGTCCAATGGACATCACATCATAGCCCAGCTGGGCCCACCAGAGATCTTGCCTGAGATTTATTACACTGAAAACCAAAAGAGCTCTGAGTGGGATACTCTCTGGAGACGCGAGAGGCACCTGTCAGAGTTCAAGCTGGGAATTTTTTTTAAGCTGGTATATTTACAGCAGGGAAGATTGAATGCAAGGGTTTATGACACCAGCGGAGAGAAGGGTAGAGCAAGGCCAGCCTCTAAGCTTGCCAGAGATCTGTGAGGGAAACACTCACCCTGGAGTCGTAATCCAGGGTTCCAAAAGTCTGGAACCACCCCTGTCATAATCGCTTTTCACTGCCCAGGAAGGTGGCACCAGAGAGTAGAGGGGTATGCCTGAACTCCCTCAAGTTCCAACGACAGAAACAGCCCCAAAGGAAGCAGGAAGATAGGCTCTGTGTCATTTCTACCCAGTACAGAATACCTCAGGGAAGGTAGCGAGGAACACCCCTACCCTGGCCAAGCACAACTAGCCTGCAGTTTTCCCTTCGACCTGGGAGAAGTTTCCTTGGCCAATACTTTATTCATCATTATTATTGCTATTTCTGCAACCAAGGCAGTCTGAAAAACCCTGGCGACTTGGAGTTTGTGGGACAAGACAGGTCTGAGGCGGATTCTGGTTGGGGTCTTTTGTGGCCTCTCAGTTTGGGGAATCCCACCCCAGAGGAGTGTCCCTTCCTCTTGAGCTTGGTCATCCCAGCTCCCTCAGAGTACTGAGGTCTAAGACCCACTCACTGAGTTGGGCCCCACCCCTACCTGTCCCCACCACCTTCTACGTCAAGGATCTTCCTTCTCTACAGCAAATTAGGGTGGCTTCCAGGACCAGAAGACATGTTTCAAGGCCCCTCCACCACCTTGATTTAGGGAGGTGACCTTGACAATGTATAAGCCTTAGTTCTCTGCCTTAGCAGGAGCACACGTGAGAGCAAAAACCATGAGCCCAGGCGAGCACCTGTAAATGAGAGGCATCATGTGTGCTTGCTGTGTGCAGGGCCTTTTTCTGCTCCTCAATCAGGCACCCTGCCCACCCTCCTTTCTGTCCCCCATCGCTGGCCTATAGCAAGCCCGGGAGCAGGAGGAGGTCAGGGCTGTGTACTCAGGCTGCATACTGCCATTGGAAGAACCAGGCTGGGCTGGGGTTCCTCCTCCCCTGGGGCTGCCATGACACTTCCTTAGGAAACAGAAGCTGGCTGTTTAAGAAGCATCTGTCATTATGGAAACAAAGTTGCCAGGCCATTTTTTCTTTTACTATTTTTACTGCAGTTTCATTATCTTATGCAAATGAGGCCGCTGATGAAGCCTTTCTGCAGGGTGGCCCATGCTGGGACCAGCTCCACAGAGGGGATTTATTGCCTGCCTCGGCCTCCAAACAGAATCCAAGATGAGGAGGCCCCATGGAGATGGCTTCCGGAGCATCAGCCCCACCCTGGAACCATCAGCTGCTCTCCACACAAGCCGTACAGTCCCACCTCAGCCACGTGGTGCCCTGCCCTTTTGTCTCTGAAGGCTCAGGCCTCTGTCCCCAATTCCCCAGTAGCTGGAACTTCTTGGGTACTGAGTTGCTACTACCCATCAGGATATAAGGGAAATGAAATGTATTTGGTGTTTAATCCACAATGGGTCCCATAATGCTAGAGGAGAGGTCCAGTGTTACCCTCTTACTTGGGTGCCCTCTCCCCAGAACAGACCCCTGCTTGAAGGCCTTGACTACAAGGTAAGAGTATGAGGGTGAGGATGAGAGGTACCAATGGGAAATCAGCCAGTGAGAGCTCCTGTGCCAGGCCATCTGCTGCCTGGGTGACTGGGCCTCGGTCTATAGGGAACTTGGAACCAGTGTAGCCCATGCAACGTGCGATCCCCCCAGAGGGGCAGGTACTGACTAGCTGCACACTGAGTCCTGGACACCTGTTTGGAGGGCTCAGCGCAGACACTTCTGGCATGCCACAGGCAGCAAGGCAGGCTCCAGACCGGGACAAGGCCTCAGGGAGAACAGCACACATGGCAGTGCTCAGGAAGCAGGTAGGGCGCTCTGCACAGACACGGTGAAGGCAGAAGACTTGTGTAGGACACTGACAGCACCAGCTGTGATCCCTACCTCAAATGAAGAAACTTGGGGTCCCGGGGTCCCTGCCTAGTGCATCCCCATGCTCCTTTCTGCAGTTCTGGCCCCTCTGATAGACCCCAATACCAGCCTGTTCCAGGCTGTCTCCCATGACATTTTCTCCCAACTTAAACTGTATTGGCAAAGAACACACCACCCCAACCCAAGCCAACTCAGCAGCTCCAGGACACAGAGGAGTGTTTCTCCAAGTGGCTATAGGGTTCTGTCCATTACTTCCAATCCAAAGCCTTTACTTTTGGTTTGCTGTGAAGATCAGCTCCCTTTCTGCATTAGTAAGCTTTTCTTTACCGTGACAAAATACCTGAATTGGGCTCACTGTATAAAGGAAAAGAGGTTCACTTAGTTCATAAATGATTGGGGTCAGGGGCATCATTCCTGCACTGGCTCAGTTCTGGTGAGGGTCCTGAGCTGTAACACAACCCAGTGCATGAGAGGGAATGATCACAGAGCAAGTGATCACATCTTAAATCAGGAAGCAAAGAGAACTGAGAGAGGCTGGCCTCAGGTCCGTCACAAGAATTATAGTAACCCCTTCCAAAAGCATGCTTCCAGTGAATCCAATGGGGGTCCCTCTAGAACCCACCTCCCCATTTCCAGCTCTCCGTATCATCACTAAAAACCAAGCTCCCAACATATGGACTTTTGGGGACACACTTAGCATCCTCCTTCCCCTCCACTCTTCCTCAGTTTACTAAGAAAAAAAAAATCTGCTAACACATCTTCTGGGACAAGCATTTCCTAAGAGCCTTCCAAGCACTGTGCCCTGACAGAGCCTTCCCTTTCTACTACCAGGAGGTCAGACCTAACTCCTTATTTCCCAGGGTGTGGCCAGTGGTAAAATTAAAAAAGTGGAAAATCTGAATTTTCCCAGTCGCACCCATCTGTGGGTTAAGGATGAGGCCAGTCTGATGCCAATGACTTTGAGCCTTCCTGTGACCCAGACCTCCAGCTCCTGCAGGCTCCCAGGGAGAAACTCTTGAACTCTGAGCCACTCTCCTATCTCAGGACCAAAGGCCTCAGAGCTCCCAGTGCTCAGCTTGCTCTTTCCCAGGACTGTCATTAATTATAAAATAAGGGCAGCTAGCGGAGTGACAACCGCCACAGTACGTGGCCCCCAAGAATCTCATCTGCCAAGATTCTCACCATAATCCTGTGATCAAGGAGATGCCATCCCCATATTGCAGTTATGAAAATAAGCCTACAAGAAGGAGAATTATTCACCTACAATCACCAGGGCAGCAGCAGGATATGGCCTCCAGCTTGAGACCTCTGTTTCATAGATTTGTTAAATGAGAAAATGAATAAATGAAGGAGTGAATCAGAAAACAGTCAGTGTCAGTGCTTTTTCCAGACACTAGGAGCTTCTATGCATGTGGGGGGTGGGGGAGGGACACCACCCAAACTTGATTGGGCCAAAAATGAGAATTACTAATTACAGTCACTCATGGGAACGACCTACCATTTATGCCTAATTACAGTGCAGTCCAATAACAATTATGCACATCAATAAATGTGTCAGATTAACTTAGTTGTAAGTTTTATTTGATCACAACACTAGACCCTGTTGGTGGTAGTCCAGGCTTGAGAGGTTGTGACCCTCCTGCCTGGCTGGCTCTCTTGGTCACTTCCAGCTACACCAGGAGGACCACTGGTGCTGGAAAAGGAGCAGAGAATAGGAGAGGAAGGAAACGTCTCCTTCTCCCTCTGCCGCAGTGTCTGCCCTGGCAGGCTCGGGGAGAGCAGTTTGGCAGGGGGTCTTTGCAGGGTGTACAGAATGCATCTCAAGCGTCCCCTCCCTTCCTCCATGCCAAAGGCAGCTTCCTAATTAGAACATCCATAACCCTCAGCATCTGCTCCAAGAGAATTCAGCTGCTCTGAGATGAAGAAGTCCATTAACTTTATTGCACAATGCGTCGGACGTGCTTTTAAACAGAGGATCTCTGCCAAGTGAGATAAACTGCTTGGACCTGCCAGAGGGATGGCCCAGAGTTCTCTGCGGTCCTCAGCTGGGTCCTGGAAGTCCCTCCTCTCTCGCTCCAAGCCCTAGGGGGTACTATAGCATCCTGGGAGTCTGGAGCCAGAAGAGCCAGTTGCTTTCCAGTGCAGATGCAGCCCCAGCACCCCGTCTGCCAGGTGCAAAGGTGAAGCCCACTGGCTATCAGCCATCTGGCAGCACCGGACCCCAAGGACTCACCAAGATTCCAACCCACCGTTGGGCAGCTTGCACCTACATCAGCAAGGCTGGCATAAGCCAGCATCACCAGAAGCAGCAGCGCACAGTGGCTAAGAACAGGCTTTGGAACCCCATAATTCTGGGGCTGAATCCCAGCTTTCTTTGCCACTTAAGAGTTGCCTTGTGACCTTGCAGAAAGGACAACATCCTGGGGGTATGTTTCATAGGGAAAGGACTGACATCAGGAATCTTTA
This sequence comes from Tympanoctomys barrerae, assembly GCA_002564285.1. Lineage (NCBI taxonomy): Eukaryota > Metazoa > Chordata > Mammalia > Rodentia > Octodontidae > Tympanoctomys > Tympanoctomys barrerae. Next base: position 6,166 of record NDGN011465766.1, read on the forward strand.
GCACTTGCCTAAAAAGGGACTGTCTAAATAACAGCAGCCCTTCCAAGTCCCTGCATAGAGATGGAGGGGAGGGGCGGCCACAGTGTGTCAAGCAGAATGAGCCCCAGCCTGGAGTCACACAGCCCCATTTGCAGGAGTCCCACCCTCTACCATGTGACTTAATCCCTGAGGCCTTCAATTTCCTCATCTGCAAAATAGGATCAATACTCCCTGGCCTTCCCCTTATAGGAGAATCAAGACATGGGAATGCTGGGAGACACTAAAGGAACGACGTTCTAATAAGCAACATCACTGCTCCCGTTACTGAGGTTGGCAACCTACTGGCTACTGATCCCTGGGATGTGCCAGGCCTGCTCTGGCTGCTGAGCTGTCCGTCCCACCTCTATGGGGTGAGCAGCCCACTCGGCCCTCCCGCCCTCTTCTGGTGGTCCTGGTCCCCAGAAGGAGCATGCACAGACTCACACTCTGATGGATAGCTCCCCAGGTGGGCTTCCCAGGCCTCCCTTCACAGACCCAGATTCCTTCTTAACATGAATAATTAGCAGAAACACTCCTAGTGGGGGGCGGCAGCCAGAGAAATCGACCCCGGTGATTTCCGAGCCTCGGGGAGAGCCCAATTTTGCTCCAATCCGGGTGCTGTAAATTCCCATCAAGCTAAGAAAATATAGTGCAATTTAGAAACACTGATACGGCAATAAAACACAGATCTCCGGCAAATGGAATTCGGCAACATCTAAAAATGGAGCCATACATTACTCGGCCTGCGAACTCCCTCCGGGGATGTGACGCGGGGAGAGGTTGAAGGAGCTTTATGTTCAAGTGGATCTTTCTTTTCCCGATGAAGACAGGGCCACCCGCAGCCAGCCTCAGTATCCCTCTCAGGCACTACTCACTCCCTGCATCCAGAGAAGGCACCAAGGAGGGTTCCCCTGTGCAGAGGACCTGTGGCCTGAGGAAGGGTGGAAGAGGACCCTGCTGTGTGCCACTCGGTTCCTCCTTCGAGGAAATGCAATTGTTTTGTATTTATCAAATAAACATACTGCAATCAAGATTTACTCAAAGCTGTTGCTGGAAAAGTGATAAGTGTTGGATTTGATCTCTGGTCCTTTTGCTTTTTTCTAGTCTCTATGCTGTCTTTTGTCCAGCTCTGGATGTAGCCCTTTGGGCTGCAAAACTAAACAGTGCTGCTCAGGGCTTTCTGGGCAAGCAGCCCAAGCACCGTCTCTGAACCGGCTCACCAGTCTGCTTCCCAGCCTGATGCATGCCCCCCTCCCCCGGAACCCTGGAGCAGGAAGAGATGCCCTCCTCCTGAGCAGGGAGCTGCACCAGGATCTTCTTGGGAAGGAGGAAGCAGCAGGGGAATTGCCCGAGTGAGGGCAAGCCTGCAGCCCCCCAAACCCAATGCCTTCACTTCTCCCTCTTCCTGGTATATACCTCTCTCTCTCCTCATCAGCACCCAGTCCCTGCTTCTAAATATTTTCAGCCTGTGGTTAAACCCATAGATATGGAACCCACAGACATGCAGGGCTGATCGTACCTGCCTATCATCGTAGGTGACCTAGAAACAGCATTTGCATCAGTCAGGATAGCGTAGGCTTTGCTGAGACAACAGTCAACCCACAACTTGGTGGCTTACTGCAACAACCTTTATTTCTCCTGCACATGTATTTCTCTGGGGGATCTGGCGACCCACTAGGACAGTTGTTCCCCATTGTGAAAGCCTGCTGTGAAATAGTGGGGGTACCTAAAGGGAAGCCTAGATGACCATCAAGCACAGGAGCCAGAACGCAAGGCCAGGGTGGATATCGGATCTGAATGCTGGTTCTACCTCCTAAGAGCCGTACAACCTCGGATCAGCTGCTCAGCTCTCTATGCCCCGCCCCTCCCAGGAAAGAAACACTCAGAAGCTCTGCCCTGGGAGCTTGTTCTCAAAATGCAATAAGAAGGATATGGAATGTGCAGCCCATATAGTCTGGGCCATAGTGGGTAAACCTGGAGGAAAGGAGTCTGAGGCCCATTCAGGAGTTGCCAGGCCACTGTCGTGGCCTTGGGAGGTCCTCCACCCAGATCCCTTCACAGGACTGTGTGCACATCCCCCTGGTGCTGTGAGTGCAGGCTGGTTGGGGCTCTCAGTGCCTCCTCCTCAGGAACCTTCTCCCCCGTGAGGCTCTACTTTCCATCCCTGCCCTCTCCACCAGCACCAGATTAGCTGGCAATGTGATCACACAAGACCCCCCTTCCCTGAGACAGCCTGATGATGTGAACCAGAGCCTTCTGCAGTTGGCCTGAAGCTGGATTCGTGCGCAGACCTCACCCCCAGCCTTGCCCTGCCTTGCCTGACTCCCCAGCCCCTTCTGCCAAGAACATTCACCTCACACACTTTAGGCACCCCACCTCCCATCTCAGGCCTTGCTATAGGAGCAGTGACAGTGAACAGCTTTTGGAGCTTTCAACGATAACAAGCAGCCAGCTGCAGACACATGCCATAGGTTCACCACCACTGTTCTTAGAGAATCTAAAAGCAGTCACCTAATGCAGCTCCAAGAAATGAGGCCTCTGGTCCAGGGGTGGCCCTGCAGCTGGTCCAGGACCTCAGACTGGCCTGCACTGAGCAGCCAGATGAGCCTCTGCCCAGACACTGAGCCATAGGTCCTGGGGGAACTTTGGTCCCCTTCCTGCTCAGAGGACTGAGCCGAAGGTGTTGGGAGTCAAGAGAGGCATTTGTTACCAGCTTCAGGGAAAGGAAAGAGCATGGAAGAGAAGGAGCCTCCCAAGTCTCCCTATTTCTCTATTTATTGCTTTATTCATGGAAGGCTTATCCTCATGTACTTAAACAGGATTTGAGGAGCTTAAAACTAAATGCATTTAAAAGGGAATGATTGTAAAAGCAAAATAGCACAAGAACCATGTAAAAGAAGTGCAATATTTTATTTCCTCAGAGGCTGACTAGGATAATGAAGGCAGAGGCTCTTACTTAGGCCACCAAGAAAGAGGGTTGCCAGCAACAGGGCCCCTGAAGAGTCAACAGATCACCCTAATTTGCTGAAAATTCCTCCTAGATGTACAGGTCCCTGTTGGACGTCCTCCCCATCAAACCCCTGGATTCCTGCCTGTGATCAGGAAGTTCTTGAGTTCTTTGCTCTCAAAACATCTCTGCCTAGTAGGAGGGATGAGCCTGAGGACCCCAGGGCTCTTGCCAGCTGTGATGCTGAAGGACTCCGTCTAGGAAGTCAATTGCGGGCAGCTTCTGGATCTTTGGTGGAGCGTGGATTTTGCATCCCTGGGCCCATGATGGGAGGCACAGGCAAGAGGAGGTGCTGAGCCCTGGCCGCAAGTTGGGAGCTGGTGAGCAGAGGCAAGTGACCTGGGAACAAGCTTGAGCTGAAGCAGAGGCAGAAAGGGCAGGGGGAAGAGGGATCCAGGCTGGAGGACATGTGCCATCTAAGCAGCAATCTGAGCTGAGGGGGCCGTGGGGGCCTGACCCAGAGTGAGAGAGCTCCTGAGGGGCCTCTGGGTCTCAAAGGACTGCCAGTGGTCCCACCAAGAGGCAGACACTGAGCTGAATACGTGATGCACATCCTCCTGATCACTCTCAGTGCTCGGGGAAGCAGATTCCTCTGCTCCATCTGAGAGGTGCAGCAGGCCTTAAGATCCTGGCCCAAGGCCATCCAACTGGTAAGAAACACAGTCAGATTACACCCCGGGTCGCCTCTTACTCCAAACCAGTGCTCTGAGCCCTGTGTGACTACCTTCCTCTGGGGACTCTTGGTGTTCCCACGGGGAGAGGTCCCTAAGGAGTTGCTAACATGTTACTAATCTTAGATCCTGCATTTGTATTTTAATAGGGCCTTCAGGAGCAAAACCCTTCTCTCGGGACACTAATATGAGGAATGTGTCAGCATGTGGACAGGCGATATGGACAGGGTTTTTCTCTATCCACAAATGTACCTGCTAACAGCCCCCACCGCCTTCTACAACCCAATCCTGGCCCACTGAGGAAGTCTGCCCTATGCCTTGACACCTCGTGGGACCCACACGTCCGTCTCTGTTCGCAGTGTGGCCATTGGCATAGGCAGCAAGCACGCCAATGCCTTGCCAGCACAGGGGAGGCATAAACTGCCTCTGCCACTTAAAGAGCATTTCTGGAAGTGCAGAGGTGGCAGGAGTGTTCCACAGCACCAGCAAGAGCGCTCTGAGCTCCCAGACAAATAGCTTTTGTTAAAGCTTTGTCCGGGTGCAGAGAAGCCCTCGCAAGAAACCCCAGAGGAGGCCATGGAAGAAGAGTGGCTGTTCTTAGGCAGCAGCCCATTCCAGGCAAGAAATACAGAGCCGCTGGGGACCCCGAAGCCACTGGAACTCAGCCCAGACTAGAGCCTGGCCTCCCAGGGCAGGAGAATGCCATAGTGATCCCGTAGTTTTTCCAATGCCCCAGAGAAATGATGCCAATCTGTGAGGTTGCTATTGTCATTATCCCCTGCGTGGCTGAGGAAACTGAGGCTGGAGGTATAAACAGATGAAGGGCCTCAGGGAGTTGTTCCCAGTTTCTTGGTATACAAAACACTCTGAGCAGGACACTCTGAAGGAATAAGGAGAGTAAGATTTATTAAAAGTGAAAGAAACAAAGTTACTCTTCTCAGGATAGGAGCAGGCTGATGGGAGGAGCTCACATTCCCCTTAAGGTCCTAGGATTGTGGAAGAATCCTCAGTAGGAGACTGACAGTGGTCATGGCCCAGCAGCACACCTGGCTCAGCCTTACCCTTGGAAGAGAAGTCTGGGACTAAAAGATGCTTCAGAGGAAGCACGACAGTGTCCAAGGCCCACGGGACAGGAGCATCAAAGCTGCAATGCAGATGAAGTTGACCACAGGCCAGGGTCATGTATTTGGGGTTTTGTGCAGGTCAGGAGGGCCTTTGCTGAACAGCACAGCTTGTATGTGTTGGTTCCCCGCAGATCTGACAATGGTCCTTACTCGGTCTGGCTTCTCAATTCACACCCCTCAGCTTCCTGTTGTTCCCTTTCCTTGCTCTATCACCTACCTCAGAAGGCCTGGAAACAGCTGAGAAGGTGATGAAGCACATGGGGGGTGAACATGGGTGCTCTTGGGTTCAAATTCTGGCCCTATAACTTTCTAGGTTTGTGCCCCAAGATGAGTCCCTTACCCTCTCTGGCTCTCTGCTTTCTCTCCTGTAATATGAGAGAAACAATAGTTCTTCATTCTGAGGCAGAAATGGAAATTAGATGAAGAAAGGGAACTGAAATGTCAGACCCATAATAAACCCTCCATATACAATAGCTTTGATTATTATTTGTTGAGTATTTGGGTCAATTTGGCTCAATAGCAACTGACCACTTGATAGAACTTATTAAAGAATACAGTCAAAAGAAGCCAATTCTTTTCCCCTGGCTGATGATAAATGCTGAGAGTTCCCTCTCTAACCAGTTGCCCCAGTGTTACATAGATGCAGATACTGGGTGTAGAGAACCCTTGTGAAGGCAAGGCTACCCAAAAGTCACCTGCCCCTTGCTCCATCCTTGGAGAAGGAATGTGAGTCTGTCTCCCTGTCACACATGAGGTTTTGGCCCTATTGGAACTCAGGGTCCCTGAGGATGTCTGGGTGGGGAGTTCTCTGGTTTTCCCCAGAAGCAGAGGCTTGAGGTCACCACCAGAAGCCCTGATGTTGGAGCAGGAGAGGTTGGAGGTGAACAGGGGCAGGTCAGGGTTTGGAAGTGAGCCTCAGGAGGTAAAAGATAAGGAGTGATTCTCAGGGGAACTAAATCATGACTCAGAGTTCACAGAACCCAGGTGAACCTTGAGAGGCCTGGCCTGGAGGGCTGGAGGTGAGAGGGCAGGGAGGAGTTGGGAGTGTGTCTAGGGTGGTGGTTTAGTTTCCTATTATTGCTGTAACACATGACTACAAAACTCAGTGACTTTAAAACAATTCAAATTTTAATGACTTGAGAAATGTTTCTTTCTCTAAATGCATGGACATGCGTGCACACACACACACACACACACACACACAAATTTATATTCTTACAGTTACGGAATCCCGAAGTCCAAAACCAGCTTCACGAGGCTAAAGACAAGGTGCCAGGCATTCTGTATCTACTTCTGCCTTTCAGTCGTGCCCTTCTCCTGCCCTCTCTTCTGCTCCCGCCTCCTCTCCTTCCTTCCTTCTCCAGGACAACCTGGCAGGGCCCCTGGAGGCTGCAGGCAGCAGGAGAGTTGAGGAGCTCGGCTTGACGTAGTCCTGCCTCAGGAAAATGCATTGCAGGAGACATTTCCTGCCACCTGTTATTCATAAATTCTAGACACATTTATTGAGTGCTGAGCACTGAGCTCAGCGGAAAAGCTCCAACAACGAGCCAGACAGAGGTGTCCTGCCTTCCAAGACTTGGCCGCCCCGTGACCCGTCCTCGGGGTCAAGGGAGCTGGTTTGCACCAGCCCATCCAAGCTCAGTGTCCATTCTTCAACAATTTCCAGGGCCAACCTGATAGCTCAGTGGACTGAAGCACCTGCTTAGGCAGAGCGCAGCGGCCGGGGTTCAATCCCTGGCATGCTGTGATGGCCCCTCCCCCGGGCGCGCTGAGATGGCGATTGAGACTGGGCGTGGTGGGGCATGCCTGTAATCCTAGCAATTGGGAGGCTGAAAACAGGAGAATCAATATGAGTCCAATCTACATACTGAGACTCTGTAGACCCTGTAGATCCTGTCCTAAATACAGAAGAAAAGAAAAAAAGAAAAAGAATTTCCAAGCCAGCTGCTGAATATAGCCATTATTGAAACTCATATTAATTCACAATAATAAAACTATGTTAGAAGTGAAGGTAATAAGCTCAAAACTCACTGTGTCTTCCTTATTTTGCAACGTTTTACTATTCTCTATGCCACAGATGCACGGAAGTCACACTCATCTGTGGAATCTAGAGGACGGAAGCGTCATACAAGTGTGACTGTGCATCTCTTCCGTGCTCAGTGACATCAACATTGCTACTTTGAAATTGGAAGCATTTACACCACTGAACCTGGTGGACACTACACAGCAGGATTTTATTTTATTTTTTCTTGAGAGCTAGTCACTAAATACTTTAGAGCAAACTACCTCCTGTTCCCACCACAGGTGCTCAACCATCTCAGACCCCCTCAGCTCTTAGCTGGAAGCTGTGGAGCTGCGATAGAGGTAGGAGATGGGGGACACTCAGCCCTCAGCCCCTCCCCATTAGCCTCTGGGTGGGTTCCTGGGGACACGGGACCTCAGTTCCAGTCTCCCACCTCCCAGGCCTTGTCTGCTTCGAATAAAATCCAAGCATTGCAGCTCCTTCAGAAAACAGCTGTTCCCCCAAAGCTCGCTGGGCTTAATTCAGATTAAAGACACAGCTGGACCGCAGCTCCCACACCGACATGTAAGTAACTTTCACTTTACTCACATTCTCAGGAAAATTGACGATTTTCTGCCGTTTTATTACACTTGACGATAATTTAAAAGGCAGGTTTAGTGCATCCATAAAACCGACTTTGCAACAAGCTTGTGATAGTAGAAAAATATATTTGGCCAAGGCCTATTGTTTAGAGTCATAAAATAGAGGCCAGGAAGGGCTCTCTGGAGGGGCTTCTTAGGCTTCCTGGACCCCAGCTCGTCATTGGCCTGCTCGTAGGAGGTGGGAAGGAGGGGGCTGGCAGGCCTGGGTCTTGCTTCCGACCAGTCCCACCGCCATCTCAGCCTGACTGAGCAGAACCATCCTGGCCTCATCACTGATGACATTCATGAGCCACCAGCACCAGGAACCTCAGCCCACGTTCTGGGGCACGCGTTCACCAAGCGCTTCGCGAAGGCCCTCCAAGGGCAGAGCAGGCTTCCAAAAGGGAATTTATAGTCGGCTAATCAAAGCTTAATTACAGCAGCTCAGCGGTCTTCAGCAGGAACTCAGGCCGGAATGGTTTTGCTCGGAAACTTTTTATGAGCTTAAACAGAAGCAGCAAATTAGCGGGAATGAAAGGAAAATCATCCTGCCCTAACCGTGTCCACAGGCTGACAATCTGCAGTCACCCTGCCGAGGGAGGCTCTGGGGGGGAGGTCGGGTGGGGGTGCGGTAGCCTGGGTGTGGTCCTCCAGTGGTCAGTGGCTTGGTGGCAAGTGACTCACGTCCCTGACCCTGTCATGAGGAGGGCGGTGAGGCAAGCTGACATGACTGCTGTTCCTCTTTTCCCTCTCTGCAGGGCCAGCCATCAGGCGCAGCTGCAAAATATCACTCCGGCCAAGCCTGGAGTCTCTCCTCCTTGCTAGGCACCTTCTCACCTGGATGGTCCACTTCTTCTAATCCTCCTAGTGAGTGAAATCTCCCACCTTCCCTCTCCATATTTCACAAAACTCCTGTCCTCTGCACAAGTCTCTAACCCACCATGTAAATCTTCTCTTGTTCACCCAAGGGCCTCCTTCCCAGTTTCCAGAAAATGGTAGTTATTTATCAGAAAAACCTCAAGTTTCCCATTCTGTACCCTTGAAGGGACTCTTGGCTTTTTTCCTCACAAACCTCATAGAGGAAAAGGGTCTTAGAGTCTTAGTAGTGTAACCATTTCAAGCCAGACCAGCAAAAGTTTGAAATTTGTCACTATCACGAATTAAAATGTCCTTTCCTAGGCAAGTAGTTAGTCTGTCAAAGCCTCAGTCTCTTTGTCTATTAATGGGGCCAATAAAGTCCATAGTAGGAGGTGGCTGGGCGGCGCTACAACAGGCACTCCTTGTTCAGGTAAACACCATGCCTGCACACCGCAGTATTCACAAAATGAAGTTATTATCTTCAGTTTTCAAATGGAAAGTAGAAATCCACAGAGATTGCAGTTGTCCTCTAGAAAAGAGGGCCTGGGGGTTCAGAAGAAGAATGAGCACCGTGGCCCCCTGGATCGGTTTCCAGAAGTCACATCCCAATGCTCCAGTGCTTGCAGGCAGCCTGGAGAGAAGGCCCCCAAAGGAGGGTGGGGTGGCAGCAGCAGGGCGGAAGAGGAAAGAGAAAGCTGAAGGCCTGGGACAAAAGAAATGCAGGGGTCCTGCAGGCTGCAGGCGCTGAAGATGTGCAGGACAGGGCTCCTGCAGGGAACGGATGGCAGAGAATAGCTCACAGAGGTTAAAGTAGAAGGGAGGGGTGTGCGGGGCTGACTCCAATTGTCAGCTACAGCGGGCTGCAGGAATTAATCATTTTATTTACGAATTACAAAAGGACTGAAATCTGCTTTGTGCTGTTCCAGCCCACGTACATGCCTCCTTTCAACTTTATGAACTTCTCTGACAATGAATAAAACCACTCTGGCATGACAGGCGCCTGTATTATTCTGCACGGATTCCGTATTCCTAATGTCATCAATTACAATAATCAGATCACTGTAACACAGGGCTGGAGCAGGGATGGTGCTGCGGGGCAGGCGTGCGAGACCACGGCTGTTCAGAACCTCTCATTCGTGTTTTTAAAGCACCACAAGATGGCTGGAAAATGTGATTGCCCTTAAGTTTTAAATTACCTGCAATCATTAAAATAATCTAGTTCATATTCATAAAGCTGTGATTATATTTTACATACCCAGTAAACACTTTATGAGAAAAACCCACAGTTCCGCAACTAGATAAAGAGGCTCCGATCTGGTGGTGTCAAAATGCTAAGTTGTGTTGGCGTGAAATCAGCCCAAAACGCTGAGCTGGGAGCGGCACAGTGCCCTTGAAACCTATTCCTTGCCTTGGTGGTGGGCGGAGGGGTGGGCTTGGGTAGGGGCAGTCGGTAGATGAGAAGAGAAAGGGGGAGGAAGGGAAGGCAGCCTATTTCCAGAGTTGCTAGCTGAGCCTTAGCCTGTTCTTCTGGGTAACCTCTGTCCATAGGACTCAGGTGACATCAGTGGGAAATGTTGCCACCCAGTGAGGCATGCCCAGCACCATGAGATACATGACAGATTCTTGAAAAAGGAACTTTTGTTACTTTTTTTTAAGGAAAACTTGGTCTACAAGAGGTTGAATAATTTCCCTAAGTTGGGTAGCAAGTGGAGAAATCAAACTTGAACCCCAAGCCTGCAATCCACTGGTCTCTCAGTGTGATCCGTTGTACCCAAGGAGAAATGGCAGCAGGAATAAAAAAAAGATAGACAAGAAAGCAAGAACTGGGTTAGGTGGTGACTTGTCTGCCTGGTTGTCCAAACCAACCACCCCCCAGCAACAGTATGCAAGTTTATTTATACCTTTGTAAAGTTAGTAACATGTGACACAAGGTTGCCTAGTGACTAATAGCCAACATTAACCAGTCAGGATGCTTATCTCAGGACTGAGCAAGCTTGTCTGCTTTAGGCACTGAGGCCTAGTCCCACTGTCACACATTTGACCTATTTTCCAGCTTCTGCAGCTCCCAACCTAAGACTCCCAAGCCCACACCCTACACTGGTAAAGGTGTCTGATCCCAAGGCCCCACGGTAATAAGCAGCAGGCTGGTGCCTACTGTCTATGGGATGTGCCTGGCCTTGCTACCTGGCCACCTCCAGATACTAGGACTCTTCTCTATACCCAGCTGTACTGTACTATGGGCTGGTCATCCTCAGCGTTCAGTGGGGTGTCCATGTGAAACATGAAGGGCAGAACCCAAAATTCCTTTTTCTTTCTTTCTTTTTTTTTTTTTTTTTTTTT
>NDGN011465767.1:0-27849 GCA_002564285.1 Tympanoctomys barrerae
TTTTTTTTTTTTCTCATTCCAGAAAGAACTTTAGTTTTCCAGTCTTCTCACTCCTTTTGGAATGTAAAGCTTTGTCCCCTGTCCCTTAAAGGCCTGTTGCCACAGTGTGGTCTACATTTGTGAAGATGGATGTTCTTTCCATATGGGTGCCCAGGCAGCCAGCGGAGCCCGGCATTCACAGAGCCAGGCAGCAGGAAATGACTTCTGCTTTCCATTTAGGACCAGCATGTGACCGCCCAAGAAACAGATCTTGCTCTTTGATAAAACGAATTTGAGAGGACATTATTGCTGTTTTACTGAAGCAGGGTTATTGAGGAACATGGACAGGAGAGGTTAATAAGCTCCTGGGGCCTCTGGTCAAGGAAATGAAAGAGAGAGAGTGTGTGTGGAGGGGCAACAGAATACTATTTTGGAGATGGAAATAGAGGAGAGAAAGAGACCAAGACTAACAGTGAGAGAGAGGGAGAGGGAGAGAGGAAGAGGAGAAGAGGGGAAGAGAGAGAGAGAGAGAGACAGAGAGAGAGACAGAGACAGAGATACACACAAAGAAAGAATATGTGTTGTGCATGTGTATGTGTGTTTGTATTTAGGGGAAGGATATAAAGGAGGGCAATGAAACATGCATAAAAATTAGTAGTGAAAAGGACATCTTTTTTTAAAGTCACATAACAAGTTAGTGAAAACCGTCTGTTCCTGGGTGAATATTCTTTCCTAGACATCACTCAGCATCCAGCTCCACATTTCTTAAGCACTTCCATCCCATTTAGTGTTGTTTTAAGGATGTCATCAGCCACATAAGCTGTACTATGACTCTCTGTGGTAGGTGTTTTTTGTGTACTAATTCACTTATCAAACATATATAAAGGGTCTATGACGCTCCAGGCATGGTCCTATGCAAAGGTATGAGAAATTTCGGAGCTGCTCTTCCCCTGTTTGCTCCACAGCAAGAGATGTGACTACTCCATTGAGAGACAACACATGCACCAATTCACACTCTTGAGATCCTTTCAGATCTGAGACTTTCAGAAGTAGGCGGGGGAGAGATGCCCTCAAACAGTGCACAATAATACAACACGCTCAGTGCTGTCCTAGTGAAGAGGAGCTCCGAGGAAGAGAATCAAATACACACAGCTTGCAAGCCAGATGGAACTGGAAGCCCGAGCAGCGAAGGGGTAGGGGCAGCTGCTGAAGGCTCTCGGGCCATCCAAGTCATCTCAGTGGTTTCCTGGAGGGGATGACGATGGGTTACGACCATGGAGAGATGTGAAGTTAATTCCCAGTAGCTGCCTCTTGTCTGTGTGACTAGGGCACGTAACTTTTCTACAAGATTTAGCTTCCTTTCAGTGAAATAGCAGTTAGGTCCTGTCCTCCCGGGGTGACTTTTATTGCGGGGGGAAACTGCAGCACAGCCCCAGCAAGCAGCCATTCTCCTTTTCCTCCTCAGCAGTGTGGCAGGCACAGTATTCTCTTCTGAAGTTTAGGACAGTGTGACCATTAGACAAAGCCTCCTTTCACAATCTTGACTAAAGGATTCTGCTTTGCAATTTTCCTGAGTTTGCTTAAGTTGGATGGGAAAGAAAGAATTGAAAGCTTAGAGGAAAATGAGGAGATGTTTGTCTCTTTCTGATTTCCATTGTTTGGTTTTCTCCCTCCCTCTCCAGCATACAGGGGGCTGGGACATTGTGTGCCCAAATGGGGTCACCCAATAGAAGTCCTGAGGGTGCCTGGACTTCAGCCCCCAGAAAGGAGGAATTTTCCACCCACGATCTAAACATGGCCGTTCTGTATTACTCAGCCTCCACTTGTTTCTTTCTTGCAGGAAGACAAACTAAAACAACACCCCCTCTAATTTGGCAAGTAGAGAAGGGTTAGAGAGGTCTTGGGAAGAGGAAGTCAGGGAAAAGCTTAAAGGGCTAAAGAGGAAGCAGTTTTCACGTACTGAGCCTCTCTCAGTGGGGTAGGTGATTCATAATCATTATCTGATTTAATCCCCATGCCTGAGCCTTTGTTACCTTAAATGTCATTACCTCCACTTTATATTCTGATTGGGTTACTCAGAACCAGAGAGGTTAAACTACTTGTTCAGAGAAACACAGCTGCGAAGCAGTGGCATCCGCATTTGAGGCTGCTATGCCTGTGCAGATGGCCACATTTCCAGAGGAAGTTGGTGGCTATTTGGAAGTTGAGCTTGGGTCTATAGCTTCAGGGAAGCTGGTCTCACAGTTCAGGTGACTTCGCTAGGACAGTCTATGTGGGGACCTTGCCAAGGATTTGTTGTTAATAGGCTGGATTCCAGGTGATCAGAGTGATGAGGGTTGTAGGTTGGGACACCAGAGTATGTCCTAAGGACCTCATCAAGAGGGTTTCCCCTGTGGCAGCCTTTGCTCACCCATGCTGTTTGTCTCAGCCTGGCTCCTACACTCAGCCTCAAGCCATTGTTCCTGCCTCTGCTCTTCCTGTCTTTTGAGTTGCTTTCTAACTAGCTTTCGGCTCTGTTGCAGAATCGTGGCTTTCTGAAACATCTGATTGCATCACTCCGCTCCTAAAACACATGGTGGTCACAGCTTATTTTGCCACTCAGCTCCCACTCCTCCCTCATGTGGTGTTGGCTTTGGAAAAGCCCATCTGTGTACATTCATCCTTCACTATCTGTGGGGGACTGGTTCCAGGACCACCATGGTTACCAACGCTGTTGGATGCTCAGGTCCCTTGTATAAAATGGCATAGCATTTGCATAGAGCCTATGTATATTTTCCAGAACCAGGGGACTGTATGTACTGTTTAACTTAGCCAAGATCATGTGATCCAAATGAAACACAGCCAGCCTTCTGTATCCATAGATTCTACATTCAACTGGATCAAACATATTTGACGAGTGAAAAAGGATCTCTAATGAGCATGAACAGACTTTGTTCTTTTCATTATTTTTTAAAACAATACAGCATGATATTAACTATATAACATTTACTTTGTATTAGGTAGCATAAATCATCTAGAGATGATTTAAAGTATAAGGGAAGATTTGTGTAAGTTATATACAAATACGATTATATTTTATACATAAGATTCAAGCATCCACAAGTTTTCATATCCTGGGGGTGGGGACAGGGGACTGTGGTATCCTGGAGCCAGTGCCCCAAGAGTACCCACTAGAAGCCAGGGTCTTTTCTAGGGCCAGGCTACAATGGCAAAAACAATATACAAATTTCTTTCTCATCTACTAGGGGAAGTGGACAGTCATGAGCATGTGCACACACCACACACACAAAAACGAGCGCGCACACACACACACGCACATGTGCACATATACGCACACACACAGAGGGGCAAGGTGATTTTCAAAGGTGGACTATGGCAGAATGAGACAAGGGCTGTTCTGTGTTTCTGGGCTCAGAGTCTGAGACAGGCTCTCAGGAAGTGGTTGTTTAGTAAAGGAATGAGGACCATCCCAGATATTCTGGGAGAGCCCTTACCCTTTGCAGTGTAACTTAGGATGCTTCCAGAAGCTCTCTGTTAGTGATTTATTCTTCATTTTCAGACCCTGTTTTGGTAGATGGGGCCATAGTTATATAAGTGATTTTGTGTGTGTGTGTGTGTACACTCCCGTTGGCCATGGGAGTTGAACAAAGCAGCATTCTCTCTATTTCCCAGTAAGGCTCCAACCCGCCAGAGCCCAGCAGCAGAAAGCTAGTGTGCTTTCCTGGCTGGCTTTGATCAAGGCTCCCCTGCCTTCGGCTTTCCAGTCTTCCCTCTCCTGGTTCCCTCCACAGGCCTGTTGCCAGCCCTTTGATCATCTCTGTGACTTTCCACTGGGCCTTATCTGGCTCCATTAAGACGGTGAAGCTTCATCCTGCTCATGTCACTCCTATGCTCAGCAGCCTTCCGTGACTCACTCTTGCCTGCAGCCCAAGGCCAGAGGCAGGAGGGCTTTCCTTGGTATGATTTCTTCCTCCTTTCTGCAGCCAGATTACTGTGTTTTTTCTCCCAAATAGCATTCCTTTGGGTGTTATTCTGTCCCATTCTTAATTTATAGTCTCTGCTTGTTTCCTACTACTGGCTATGAGCTGCTTGAAGGCAAGGAGTATGTCTTGCTCATCCCTGAATCTCCATCATCAAACTCAAGGCTTTTCTGACTGTGCATGGTCCACAAATATTTTCATAGCAGGACACATGCATGACATTGCCTCTCCTGCTCTGGGTGCAAATGGTTTGTTTCAACCCTGGGGCCTTGAGGTTCCTATCTCAGGGAGCAGTAGGACTTGCAGATTGGTGTCCTTTGCTGGGATACAGCTCTGGTATCCTTGTTTAGATTTTGTACTTGTCCCTCTTGAACCTTTTTGGCACTTCTCAGTCTCCATAGGTAACCTCATGAACTTCTTGCATGCTTGTCCATCATAATGACAATTTACTGTTGGAATTTTTAGGTGTTACTTGCTGTGATGACAAATACATTTTTGACCTGTCTGGTCTTTTTAAAGTCCCCCTTCTCCTCCACACTCAGTCTTTATGAATTGGGTGGAGCTGACTCCACAGTCCACCTCTTTGGGTGGGCATTAGTTCTATAACCAGCTAATCAGAGCAGTATCCACCTGGCCACAGTGATTGGCTCTGGGGTGGCAAGTGGCCCGAGCTAAGCCAGTGAGATTCCCTTGGATGTCAGCTGGAACCAATAGACTATTTCTGTAGGATTTACAGGACTGGTAGAATATGGACCTGAGCATCTAGTGACTATTACCATCCTTTAGGTGAGCCTCCGTTTAGGTGAGCCTCCCTGAGGGTGAGGCAAACACAGAGAAATACTGGGATGATAGAGGACAGCTTTTCCTGCTGACCTGTTGACAGTGTTTGAGCACTCCGATCCTTGCCCGCACACATATTTTTCACTTCTGCCAGCCAATAAATGCACCTTTCTACTTACATTGCTTTGCATTGGGCTTCTGAGTTGGTCATCTGGAAGAGATGTGCTGGAGTCTGAAACTTTAAAGCTGTGCATCTTTGCATCAAGACTTTGGGAGGTCCCACCGTGTACTATTATATTCTACGAAGGAGATGAACATTGTTGACCTCCAAGCCACCTCCTCAACTATAACAACTTGGTCCCTATGATCATGACTGAAGTTTGAGAATGATCTCCCAGTGTGGATCCTTACTGAAAGCTTTGTCCAAGTCAAAACTTCATATCCACAGCTCCCAGTTCATAGGTCCATGTCTCCTCAAAGAGGCACATAATTTTGGACCACAGCTCTTAATTTCACCCTTGAGTGACATCAGCATTCTTAAGAAGGTGCCATCCTTTTCTGGCAATTTGTCTGCATCTAGTTTGTCAATTGGAGTTGGAGCATTTACTTGTGAGAACAATGCCTTTAGTGCTCCTACTTGCAAAAGACAGTTTGGGAGCAAGGATTTCCCCTGAGGTCCTCCTCACTAGAAGCCGAGGCAGAAGCTGCTCAGATCTTCTGGATATCTCTTTTTCATCTCTGAGATCGGTCCTGGATCTGTGAACATCAAGCATCTTGCCAGGACTTTGTTTGACCTTTTTTATTTGATGTATTTGAAAGACCTCTTGTTCTGATCCTGCAGTTCTTCCCAAGGTGACTTTCACTGTATCTTCGGATTGCATAATTTCAATACTTCCCTCCCCTGAGTGGGCTTTTTGTTTCTAAGTCATTCATTTTTAAGTCTTCTCAAGGTTGCCTTTTGCTTTGCGATAGCCTCTAACATGTGTCTCTTTAGCTTGTTCTTTTTGTTTTATTTTATTTTGCATTCTATGGTCAGACCATGCAGGACTATGGTGGGAGGAGGCAGGGTATGTGCAAGTTTGTGGAGCTCATAGAGGCTCCAAAGGCTTGTGATGCCACCATCTCAGTATTGGCCTTCTTGTTGGATTTTATCAAATATGTAATGGAAGCTTTAGAGGCAAAGCAAGAGGGCAACCAGGCTGCCCTTCAGCTGAAGTCCATATTCCTGCTGAGAGGTCCTTTTCACAGATGCTGTTCCCTCCTTGCCCTGGGGAATGCCATTATCCTTGTGGGTCTTGTCCATTCTGTCCATACCTATATGAAGTCCTCCTCAAATGGCCTAATGGACTCACTGATAGCCACACTTCTGCTCACTACTTATTGGCCAGACTAGCACCTTGTATGTACCCACTGCCAGGGCCTGGGAAGGGCGGCGTTGCTTATGTCCAGGAAGCGAGCAGCCAGCTGCACTTCACGTACTTATCTTTTAGCTCCCAGCCCCAGCATTTAGGGACTACAGACATGTCTTTCCTGATTTTTCTCTTACTTCTTCTAACTTCTTCTACTGTTCTTCAAAGCTCTTCTCCCAGGGCATAGCAGAACATAAGTGGCTTTAGAGTACTGTTTGGTTCATTGTGTGACTTTGGGCAAGTCAGTTTTCCTCCTGGACTCTCAGTTTTCTCACTTGCATGGTGGGGTATGGACACTTTCTCTGTGGGCATGCTGCTGGGCTGAGGTAGTGTATGAGCAGCCTGGTACAGGGAGGTGTGCAGTGAGCAGCAGCTACAGCAAGCAGACACATGCGTGGCTGGCAGGAGCAGCATCTGTGCAGGCAGTGAGCACTGTCCCCCAGGCATCTGCTTGGAGCCAGGCTTGATGCTGGAATGAGTGGTGAATAAGACAGAAGAGGGCCCTGCCTACTGCAGCATTTCTGCCAAGAGGAAATAACATAGAAATATAAGGACAGGTAACTCAGAGTGATGAGTGTCCCAAAGAAGTAGACCTGGGTAATGAGAGAAAGAAGATGGAGCAGGGATGTCTGGGACTGAAGCTTGGAGATGACATTTGTGCTTGATCTGATGGACCAGAAGAGGCCCTTGTGAAGATCTGGGGGAAGTTAGATCTGAGGTTTAGTCCTCTGAGATCACCCTGGGACAGAATAAATCTGGGGTGGCAGGAAGTGTGGTGAGACCCATGGATGTATGGACCTCATCAGCCTTGAGGAGAGGCCTGGATGTTGCCAGACTGGGATGGAGCCATTATGAGGTTTAAGTAGCAGACTAGGCCCGTCCTGCACCTCTGATTGAATTTGCTTGTCTCTAGTCCCAGATTCGCTGACGTTGTTTGCCTAATCAATTTCATTAGCAAGTTGGCATTCTTAGAGAACTGAGGGTTTTCATTAAAGATCCACACAGGCTGTATTCTCATTTGTAGGGAAACTGAGGCCACAGTCCCTGAGGTCAGGCCTTGGCCCCTGATGAAGACCACAGTCACATGACTGACTTCCTTTTCTCTCTGCCCTCCGAGACCCTACAGTGCTCTGGGTGTGGCAGGGCCCTGCACACGTGCTGCCTCCTTCCTCTGCTTGTTCTCCCTGAGAGGCTGGCTTGTTGACTCTGTCCTGTGGTGTGGAAACTGAGGACCAGCGTCTCCCCCTCCCTTCTCACCTCAGGACATCTCCCCCCTGCACGGAACAGCCCACACGGCATCCTGTAAATAACTGCATGTTCCCAACACCTCTCCTCCTTCTCCTTGGAAACCTGTTTTCTCTCTCTGGACTTGGGCTGCTGGGTTGTTAGACTCCCCAGCGTGAAGATTCCATGCAGAGTGTGACAGGAGCTCGGATGCTGCATGCAAAGGCTTAGGGCCGGGCACGAATCCATCTTTCCTAGCTGGGTGACCTTCAGAAGATCACCATACCTCTCTGAGCCTCAGTTTCCTCTTCCAAAGTGCAGTGATGTAGTA
This sequence comes from Tympanoctomys barrerae, assembly GCA_002564285.1. Taxonomy (NCBI): domain Eukaryota; kingdom Metazoa; phylum Chordata; class Mammalia; order Rodentia; family Octodontidae; genus Tympanoctomys; species Tympanoctomys barrerae. The sequence continues at coordinate 7,704 of NDGN011465767.1, forward strand.
ATAATGTCTGTGGTGAGGATTAAATGAGGACTGTCCTTCAGTGCCCAGCTAAATGTGAGGCACACAGTAGGGGCTTAATGAAGATGACAAAATTAGGTAAAGACAAATCACTGTGATGACATATAGTAGGTCTCTTTTTGTCCTGTAGCTTTTCTTCTATATAGCTGATTGATATTCCTTTGGGGAAACAGCCTTAGTTTTCTGGCCATTTGGTTTGGATCAAATTGAATTCTCCCTCCCTCAGGCAGTAGGGATTGGCATATATCCCAGGCTTAGGACTTAGGAATGGGCTTGTTACCCAAGATGGTCCAGTAAGACTCACCTGTGGGGCTTGTTCTGGAAATATTAGGGATGTTTTCTTTCTGTTCGAGTTACTAAATGGGAAAGTATGAGCCTAGAGCCACGTGGGGAGAGAGCCTGCCTGAAAGGAAAGCTAAGCTAGAGAGAAGCAGTCACGAGAGAGGGGCTGAGCTAGATGATATTATGGCTATCAGTATCTGGATATTGATATTGATTTGATCCTTCTGGAGCAAGCACTGCCTGAAACTTACTTTATCCCTTGAATTTTTCAGTTAGAGGAATTAATATAATTCTTCCCTGTCTTAAACTCTTTTCCTTTCACTGATGTCTAGAACAGGCTTGACTGGCATTGTACTGTGTACTCCATATTTGTATTTTAATTAATCCAGTGAGGTGGTTAACACTGTGCTCATTATGCAGAAGAGGGAACGAGGGCTAAGGGAGATTTGTAACATTGGCTAAAGTGTCACAGCTAGTACATGACAAAGCTGAGATTAGATGCAAGGCACTTGGACTCTAGGCTGTGCCTCAGTCACTTGGTCTTCTGGTAGAATGGGGATAAATTTGCAATTTAGATTTGTCACATCCACTCTCTGCGTCCTACTGAATTATTTTCCTGACTCTGCCTTCACCCCTCTTAGCCCCCACTTCCTCAGGGAAGAAGCCCTTGCTGGCTCTACCTTCAGACCATCCTGCCTCCTGGTAGACCTTCTGTGTGGCGCCATCTAGTCTTTCTTCATTTGACTGAACTTCAACAATTGTTACAGGTTTTGCTCTTCCACTAGGTGGGAGTCCCATGGGAGCTGAGATGCCGTCTGCCTGGCCATTGCTGCAGCCTGATGCTTTGGCACTGTGCCCAGCCCACGGTGGGCACCTGGTAAATGTTTGCTAAATAAATGAATTGTATAATTTTCTCACTCCCACGGGGGTGTCGGATCACTGGGTACCTGTTTGACTGCAGTGTGGGATCATTTTGACACTGCAGACTTCGCTCTTGCTCGGCTAGCCCATGGGCCTCCGGCGATCTCTGATGCTTACTTATCTTTGTATCCATATGTATGGCATCTCCTGCTGGACAATGAGATCTTTAAAGATAGCCCAGTGTCTCTGATCATCAGCCTTTGAGCGGTGGTGTATTAGTTACCTCTTGCTCATTGCAGAGCCAAAATAGCTGACACCCAAAGTCAAAGAGGGAAAGGTTTATTTAGCCCACTGTTTGTGGAGGTTTCAGTCCATAATCAGCTGGCTTGAACACAAGGCAGCACATGGAAGAGGGGCAACTTTTCATGGTGGTAGAAGACAGCAAAGGCAGCAAGTGAAGAGAAGGGAAACAAACCTCTTTCTGCCCCCTTTATCTTATCTACACTACTGGGGTTAGGGCAGAGCCAATCTGATCAGTGGATTGATCCAACAATCACCCATGCTTAATCCCAGCACCCTTAATCTCAGTATTGAACCACAAATTAATCATAAACTCTAGATTCAGCCACCTCTGAAAAAGCTCCATCTGAAAGTGCATGAAGCTTTGCGGGGACATCTAGGCACAAACTGTAAGTGGTGATAAAAATAGTGGCACAAATAGTATACTAATATGGTCACTATTTGCCAGGAACAGTTCTGAAGCTTTAACATCACCTCATTTAGTCCTCGCTTCAACTGTGTTGTACGCTCAGTTGTGACCCTATTGAACTTAAGGATAAACTGAGGTTTAGAAAGGTTATGTTGGCTCTTTTTGCTTTGCCAGTTTGAGATCAGATTCTGTCTCATACAGTCAGAAAAAATGTTTTCCCAGTGACTTTCTGGGGATATTCTGGGCTGGGTTGGAGGTGGCAAGGGTAATATAAGATTTGGAATGTGGGAAGGAGCTATCAGGATGCCCCCCCGGCAGCTGGAAGCTGGCTGTCCCTGTGAAAGGAAGAATCTTTTATTTCACCAGTACCCATTTGTCAGCAAACCTATGGTGGCCCTGAGGCTCAGAAACAAACAGGGCCTGGAGTGCCAGCTCATCCACCAGGTGAGAGGAGGCAGGCTGAGCCCAGGAGCTAATGGAACACAGCAGGTGCACAGCGCAACAGAGGAGGGGCTGCAGCTCTTGGAGGAGGGTCAGGAGCTGCACTGGAGCCAGTTCCTCAGGGGTCCTTACAGCGACACCAGGGGCACTGTGTGAGGCTGGCACCAGGGCTGGCCCAGAGGTGGGGAGCCAGGGCATTCCCAGCTTCGCTGTTGGAGTAGCACCTCTGTGAATTCTGCCACGCCACATGCCACCTATGCTGTTGACTTCACATTTCCCTCTAATTTTATTCACTTGCAAAAATAAAACCCTCCATTGCATTTATTTTAAAAAGAAACCTCCAAGGGCCACTTTAGCCAGCAAACCACAATCACTTGCTGTACACAGAGGGGAACAAGGTGCATAAATACAATGAGAGGAAACCTCTCTTCACATCTAGCTCTGTGCTGCTGGGGCCTAGTGCTGGTCCTTATTCTGAGGCTAAGCCTCTGGTCCCTGGAATTTGGGAGTAATATGAGAGAAAGTGTCTATGACACACACACCTTCTTGTGGACATGACTGAAGTATGTGTTGTGAAGGAGAACAGAAAAACAAGAATAAATTCCACTACATTTTCTACTACATGAAATGAGACGGAGAGACTTTGTCACTCAGGTTCTCAGTTTCCCCATTCAGAAAATGAGGCTAACAACTCCAATGTCCAGGGCTGTTTAGAAGATTAGAATAAAATGCTCACATCACGGTGACCATGCTGAGAGCAGGAACCCTTGCACCTTGATCCTGACCTGACCAAATTGTGTAAACTTCAGAGCCACCTTTGCTCCAATGTCATTTCTTCTCTCAGACTCTTTCTTTCTACCTAGAGAATCAGACAACCATGGGATTAAGTCTCTCTTCCTGGGGCCAGGGAAGTGGCTCAGAGGAATAAACCCTTCCCTGACAAGTGCAAGGGCCTGAGTTCAATCTCTGGTTCTGCAAAAATCAATCAATCAATCAATCAATCAATCAATCAATCAATCTCTCTTCCTTCCCCACGAAGGTCAACTGTCTGAGCCTTAGTTTTCTCATCTTTAAAATGGGCATAATGATAGCAGCTACCTCACCACATTGCCTTATGGACAAGAACATGCTTCGTCCTGGGTGAAGTCTTGCACATCTATAAGGACATGTTTTTATTCTCTGGGGCTCTCTGGTGTGGGGAGAGTATCAGAGCACTCCTGGGGGTACACTGATTACCCCCCAGGAAATCTTCTGGGCTTGAGCCCACACCAAGGCTTCCTGAGCTCCTAACAGTTGTGTGCTGATGTGTTGGTTATGGAGGGAATATTGTGGGTTCCAGCTGAGGCAGCTTCTGTTTTTAGCTGGAATTGCTGCTGCTCAACCCTCTGTGTGGAAAAAAAGAATGCGGTGCAGAAATAGTCTGTCCCAGGGGCTGCCCAGGAGAAGGGCTTATTTTGACTCAGGATGCTGTAGAAACCGTGGCAGTTTTGTCAAAATACATCTGCACGGCCCACGGATCCTCAGAATCGAGCCAGGACCCGAGTGCGGCTGCCAGACGAACACATCTGGAGCCTGGTCCCTCAGAGCTGAGGACAGCCCCAGCTTTGATGTCAGTGGTAGCATCCCCCTAGCCTCTGGAGAGCAGAAAATAACCTGTGCCAGTGGCATGTACAGGCAATTTTAGCCTTAAAGTTTATTTTTCTCTGTGGTCCCCGTGGCTGACCCAGGACCTGGCAGGGCTTGGGGAGCAGAGGAGGAAATGTCCACAGTCATTCCTCTGTGGTCCTTCCAGGGAGCCTGCAGTGAGGTGACTGGCATACCCGCTGAGCAGGTGGGCAAGCTGAGGCCTGAGGCATGCCGTGGTTTGTTGCAACGAGATCTCTTCCAGGCCATGGGTGTCCTCTCTCCAACCCTGCTGTGCTCCTTGAACGCATGTGTCTTCACCTGGGCGTGTGCTCCTCTTGTGACTGCAGAGAGGATGTGTACTGCCTTCCCAGGGCTGCACCCCCCACCCATGAGGGCTGTGTGCAGCTGCACTCTGGTCCTTCTTTCTCTGCCTGTTAATTGATATATCCACTCTTCTCCGAGAGGGCAGAACCATCTGTGGAGAGCAGGGCTGAGTCTGGGCTAGCAGCTGGCATTCCAACCTGAAGGTAACTTCGTGAAGAGAAGAAAATAGCCCTGTGGCCCCCAAAGTTGTGCAGCCACCTGTGTGCAAGATCTCTCAAGCCGGACCCATTCATCTCCTGCCTAGACTCTCTAGGCAGGAGCTTTGCCACCTCTGTGGCTGCCCAAGCTCGAAGCAGTCAGCTTCAGGGCCACTGAGCCCGGATGATCTCATCTTCCTCTCTCCTTCCCGTGTGCTCTGCCTCGCCCCCTGCTTGCTGCTTGCTCCCTGCTTCCTCAGTCCCATTGGCAGGACCCAGGCTCCTGGCCTCATCTGCATCCCTGTCCCTGTTCTCTGCAGGTGGTGACTCCTCTGTGAGCTCAGCTTCAACCTTGCTCAGGTGGTCAGTAACTCACCCCTCTGTACTGAGGCATTTTCCAAAGCAGGTTGTACGGGCTTCAGTGGGTATTCAGTGACTGAGGAGACCCCTGGTCAAGAATGAGGATTGTTTGGCTAAATGGAGCCAAACAGATTCCTCTCTGTCAGACTCTTAGGGCTGTCAGTGCACGATTGTGGACTCTGATTGTTAGAGAGGTGACGCAGGGAATGACACCTTCAGAGCTTATTCGATCATGAACTTTTTGATGGAAAACATCAAGAGAAGGGACATCTGAGAAGACGCTTGTGTGTTTCTCAGAACCTCCACTGACCACTTGGGTGGTTAAGGTACTTCTCAATGTGACCTTCATCTACCTTCCGAATGCTGCTCTAGCTAGTTTTCTGGAGTCCAGAAAATTTCAGTCAAACAAACAAACAGATTTTAAAAAACAACAAAACAAAACAAACAAACAAACAAAAAGCAATGACAACAGAAGAACCAAACCAAAACAAAAATCCACCTCCGGATGCTCCCTGAGCTGGCTGCAGCATTCCTGCCTCTGTCTCCCGCCCACTCATCCTCCTGCCAGCCTCACTCTTTCCATAGGTACAAGCCTGCCTTTTCTTCAGGCTGGACCCAAATGCCACCTCCACGCCCACACTTTCCCTGCTGTCCCCACCATGGAGCCCTGTAGGGGATGCTAGTGATGGCCTCTTACCATTTTCTTGGCCAAATCTGGTTGCTTCCAGATCACTGAGTCTGATGTTACAGAGAATTCTTTGGCTATACTCTAATTTGTTGGGAAAAAAATTCTTTGCAAGCTTCAGTATTTTAATCAGCACCAGCAGTGGGTCGCATGCTCACGATGCACCGTCATCCCCTTGACAGATCTTGCTGCTATGGCTGTGGCCTTTCTCATGGACTCATGTTCCCCAAGGACGACCTCTGCATTTGTGGCCACTTTGGTGGACTGGGATCCCCTTATCCTATAGCAAACAGACAACAGGCAAAATGCTTTCTGTGCCTAGAGTGACACTGTCATTCTCAGAGGAACAAGTTCACAGATAGTCCAGGGGGACCAAGTTGGCTGAGAGCCCACCTCATGTTGCTTAATGCCTGTCTTGTCACCTGAGCATCAGAACAGTGCCAGAAAGGAGCTAGCAGGGATAGAGACAGCCCTGGAGGGCTAAAGGGACCTGCTCAAGGCCACATGGCTGGAAATTGAAGCCACCAGCACAGGTGAATTCAACTCCAAATCCAGGCTTATTGTTGGGACCATAATCAGGACCTGCGTCAGAGAACACCTGCCCAGGAGCTTTCCCTGATTTCTTCCCAGCCAGGCTACCCATGGCAAAGGTGGTGCCACCCTCTCCTGGGCAGTGCCCCACACTCAGCGCCCGACACTCAGCGCAAGTCCTCCAGGCCAATTCTGACTTGATGTACATCTGCAACCTTCAGTGTCTAGCATGGGTGACACATCAATATTCCTAGGCCTCAGGAAGATCCTGGGGTTTTGAGAAAATAGTTCTGGGAATACACCTTGGCAACTTACTACCCTGCTTTTCTGCAGAACTGCTCAGTCCAAACCACTCTCCTGGCTCAAGGGTAGCTAGTCTCTGGTTATCTCTCAAAGGACACTCGCTCTGAGCTACAGCTACACCCAGCTGGTGGCAAGGGACAGACCAGCAGCAGCCAGCAAGCCGGTGAGCTTGTTCTGTTTATACCTGGTGAGATGTGGGTGTTTTGCAGTATACAGAGCAATACATGCTGGCAATGAAACACACACCACATGGTCTCCCCGTGACAGGTGGAGGAATCTTAAAAAGCATAGATCACTGCAGGTCTCTCTTCTAAAAGTCTGCATTAGAGGAGGAGCAAACCACCCTGGTTAGGACCAAAAGCCAGTCATTTCCCAGGTTTCTGAGGCCCTGTGTGCACGCAGTCCCCCTCCTCTCTCCAGTCTCTTTCACATTCTTTCCTCACTCCACTCTGACCACTCACACTCCTTGTCTGCCTTGAGCTTCTGGGCTCATTCCTGCCTCGGGGCCTTTGCACTTGCGGTTCCCTCTGCCCAGGGCAATCTTCTCCTATCTTTACTTGGTTGGCTCCTCCCTGCTATTCACATTCTGGCTCAAATGCCCTCTCCCCAGAGAGGCCTTCCCTCCTCAATTCGTTTTAAAACAAGGTTCCTTTCTCTGTCATAGCTTTCAGTTTTATGGCTTTTGTAGCACTCAATATTATCTGAGATTATCTTTATCTTTGTTGGTTTAGGTACATTTGTTTAATGTATGGACTAGAATAAGGGGAGGAAGCTCTTCCATGAGGGGCTATTTGTCGCTGCCTCCCCTGAAACACACCCCAGGACAGCCTCTAGGTTAGCCCCAACCCCACCCCCAGGTCTCAGTGAAGCATTTGCAGTTTGCAAGAGATGCCCATTCTCCCACCTTGGTGACGCACTTGCTTCTCCCTTTGCTCCATGCACTTTGCCTCCTCCTGCCACCAGGTTCCCTTGTGCACCCCTGCAAGACTCGGCTGGGATTGTGCAGTCCAGGAATCCTCTCGACCCCACCCAGCACACTGTCCTTACTGGCAGCAACCTGTCCACATGTCCTTGGGCTCCTCTGGGTGCCTTAGCCCTTGTCCATGACTGACACACTCTTTGTCCTTCCTGCCCGCCCATGTGCTTGGCTGCCGTGTCCTGCCTCCGTTCTTTCTGCGGTGTGGTGGCTTCTGAAGAGCTGGGTGAGACACTTCTGCTATCTCCTGGGGCTGTGTTAGCCCCCAACATACTTCACCTTCACAGTTCTCCTGCCAGCTTCAGGACTGCTTAAGGATATCTCAGCATCCCTTTGACCTCAGGACTATGCCCAGGGCGAGAGACACAATAAGTGTCACAATGGTTTGTTGAATGAACAGCAGTGAGCATTCACCCTGTAGACAGCTGCTAGGTGGGGGACTTGGAACAGCACTGTCAGCATCAGCCGGGCAACTCACAGGCACCTGAGTGGGCTGGAACCTCATGGAGCACTGCTCAGCAGGGACAGGTGGAGACCGCTGGGGTCCTGTCTGCTGTTGTCTCCTTCTCCAAGGTTGTTCCTGATTATTAGGTTTTGGGGAAGCCAGGGCTGGGAAAGGTCTGTAGCTGCCTGCTCTGGGCCTCCAGGGGAGGTGGGCCTCAGGCTGAGCAACCCTCCTGTGTCTCTAACCCTGCCCTGGGCCAGGACACCTAGGTGAGGTCCCTGGGAGCCTGGAGACTGGCTCACTCTCTCCTGGGCTATCTACCACCTTGGTGTGGAGCAGCACTGGATCTTGTGTCCTAAAGGCCCGGGTCTGAATCCCACCTCCCTTAGCCTTCAGATTTGCAGCAAAGGTGACAGACAGGCCAGGTGCTTGCTTACTGCTTCAGGGGTGGCTGCAGCTCAGAGGTGCTCATTTGAGCTTTCTTGGAAGATGCTGGTGGTCCTGGGGTTGTGGACACAACCTGGGTAGGGGAAAAAACCCCAGGCCCAGCTTTGTCTCAGATTGCCTCAAATTCTGAAGCTGAGCTCGTGTGCAGCAGGAGGGTGGGGGGTAGGAGGGAACCTTTTGCAAGTATTTTCCAGGCATAAATGCTGCTCACACTCCCCCACACAGCTCCTCCAACTCAACCTGGACTGCGTTGCCAGAAGAAGCTTCCTAAAATACCCCTGCACCACCGCATCATCTCATGGCTGCGTCGCATCCCTCCCCTGCTGGAGTTTCCTGCAATGGCCTCTCATTGCCTGGGATGAGGCCCCTGTCACCGCCCCCTGCACCCTCTCACCTTGTCTGCATGTTCAGAGTTCAGTCTGTGTTGTGTGTGAAGAAGCAAAGCCACAGAGGGGTTGCTTGGCTTGTTCAAGGTTGCCTCATTGGAGTCTAGCTGTCTCTCGGCACCTTTGGCCCCTGAGCAGACAGAGCTGACCGTGTTGCTCTGAGGAGCTCCAGGGGTCAGGCAACAGATCACTTCCCAGCCCAGGAGGGTTCTGTGCCGAGCAACTTTCCAGGTGGAGAGAGTAGAAGGCCTACCTCTGAGGTGATGGGTGATGGACACTGGGGAACACAGCAAAGACTCCTGCAGCAACTAGCCAGGAGGAAGGAAGCAGGCCTGGTCAAGTCTCAGCTCTGACACCTCCTAGCTATGAGGGCTAGGGCAAGTCTCTGCTCTTCTGAGCCTGGGGGTGTGGCAAGGAGTTTGCTGTGAGAATAAGTGTGATGACACTGTATAGCAGGTATTCAATAACTGCATTGCATCTAAAAATCTTTCTTTCTCTTTGGAGCTACAAGATGCCCAAAGACCTTTAAATCTGCCCTGCTTTCATCAGAGGAAGAACTTGAGCTTCAAAGGAGGAAGGTACCTTGGCTGAGGTCACACAGCCAGGGGGAGGACGAGAGGGCTGGAGCCATGTCTCCTGATTCCTCACCAGCCTGTTTGCCTCTTTAACTGGTCATGTGCTCTGCAGCCCTTGGAGCACAGTGCATGCAGAACTGAGGCATCATACTTGTCCTGCGGGGTCACAATTGGGAATCTGGGGTTCAAAGTGGCTAGTGGTGGGCCTCACCTTGTCTCTGGGGAGGATGTTGTCAGGCACTGGGGTGAGGGAAGTGTGTGTGTACATGGTCAAATGCACACAGGTTTAAAGAAAGCCTCAAAAGGCAGGAAAGAGAAGGCTGCAGGAGCCACATGGACAGGATAACTGATCATCGTCTAAGTGAGTCTGGGCCCAACTGGTTTTGGGGGAGGTGTTGTGGGCAGGAGATTGGCTGGCTGCATCACTTGGGGCACTAGGATGGGGGCAGAAGGCTGGAGGCAGGAGGAGCACACATGACTCCTGCCCAGAGCACCAGGTCCATCCTGGGTTTCCCACAAACTTCTGGATCCCTGAGAGAGAATTTTGGCCTTAGAAGACCAAAGACTTGATTGTAAGTTGTGCCTCTGTTTTCTGACAGCTACACCACCTTGGGAAATTACTCCTCTCTATCCCACAAATATCCCTGGGTTCTACCCTGGAGGTCAGTACTAATGAGATCCTTGCCCTTGTGAAAACCATCGATGTCTAAACAAAAGACAAGATCATTTTAGGTAGATGCTCTGAAGAAAATAAGACACAGAGAGGTGAGCGGGGAGAGGGAGGTGGGGAGGCATTACCCTAAGGAGAGCAGCCCTCTTAAGGAGGTAACCTTTGCATGGTAGGATAATTCACTATGGAGAAGAAAAGGTAGATGCAAAGGTCCTGGGGCAGGAATGAGGTTGGTGCTTGGGGAAATAGGATGAAGGAGCATGTGGCTAGAGCTAGGGCTCAGGGAGTGAGCTTTGGAAAGGAGGAGGCTGAAGGAATGGGTTGGGGGAAGGTGTTGCCCCAGAGTGGTCCCAGAGTGGATTGGATTTTATCCAAGAACAGGGGATCTTTTAAGGATCTAAGCAGGAAAGGAACACACTTAATTGCCTGGTCTGGAAAAAGGTCTGCAGTTGACGCCCACATGGGGTGGTTGTGAAGGTAAAATGAGAAAAACAGGAAAGTGAGTAGTTGTGAACACACAGGCAAGGGCTGTCATGGGCACTAGGAAGGCCTTGGAGTCCTTGGGCTTCTGCCCAGAGGGAGTAGCCAGCTGTCATTTTCCTATCTTAGGCGTGTTCTAGGCAGACAGTGAGAAGCCTACTGAGTCTCATCTCTCACTGTTTTGGTGTCTTCCATCTGTCCTATGGACTGGTGTATTGACATCTACTTTCCCCAAATGCAATCTAGATCCTGCAGCTTGCAAAGGTGCTGTTTGGTGCTTGGTACAGTCTGGACCTGGACTGTCCCCTGAAGGCTTATGTGTTGAAAGCCTGTGCTTCAGCACACAGTGCTATTGAGAGATGCTGGCACCTTCAGGAGGTGGGGCCTACTGGAAGGCAGTGAGGTCACTGGGGGTGCACCTATGGGATTCTGGGACCCTAGGACCTTTCTATCTCTTTTCTACTTCCTGGTCACCATGAGGGGAGCTGTTTCTTCCACAAGGCTTATTCATTGCCTCATCACAGGCTCAAAGCAACAGGACTAACCAGCTAGGGACTCTGAAACTAAGCCCAAACAAATCTTTTTTTTTTTTTTTTCAGTGCTGGGGATTGAACTCAGGATCTTGAGCTTGTCAGGCAAGTGCTTATTTTACTGAGCTATCTTCCCAGCCCTACAAACAAATCTTTCCTCCTTATAGGTTGATTGTCTCAGATGTTTTTTCACAGTGTCAGAGAACTGACTAATATAGTCCTCCTCACTATGTTCTACATACTCTAACCCCCTCCTTCCTCTGTAAATATCCCATTTATCAAAAATCTATCACCCCTTTTTCAAATTCACTCACACTGTCTCAGCTTTCCAAGGTCTCTTTCTATTCTTCAAGTCAAGGCAAGCTCTTTATGTCCTCCAGACATTAGCATTTGCTGTTTCTCCTATTCTGGTTGTTGCTGTCTCTTTTCTTAGTCAGGTTGGTAGCCTTCTCTTCAGGTAGCAGAAAAAATTCAGGCCATTTCAAAAGTGCAGACTTCTCTGGCTTTTCAAGAAGCTACACTCCTATTCATAACTGATAAACTGTTCTAATGTTTCCATAACACTTATTACCACTGGGATCATCATCTTTCTCCTTGTTGACTGTCTATCCTGTCCCAGGAGGCAGAAGCTTCACAAGAGCAAGTCCTCTCTGTCCTTGTTGGCCTCTCGAACTTCAGTGTCTAGTACATAGTAACTAGACACTCATTTCCTTATTGAAGTAACCAGCTTTTTGCCTTATTTCCTTCCTTCCTTCTTTCTTTTTATTTTTCTGTTTCTTTCTTTCCTTCTGTCCTTCCTTCCAGTTAGAGGTACACATATTATTATGTCACAGTTCAGGTGTCTAGAGGAGCAGGGCTGGGCTCTGCTCAAGGTCTTTATTTAGGAGAGGCTGAGCATTCATTTGGAGGTTATACCTCAAGAGTGGTCAGAATTCATTCAGGCCATTGGTTGAGTTTGATTCCTTGTGGTTATAAGAGCTGTTGAGGGAAGCTGAAGCTGAAAATTGATCAGATGGATGAGACAGGACAGGCCACAGTACATAAAGTAATTAAGCTACCTCAGTTTTGAGGAAAACATCCTGGTTGGACAATTTCAGTCATTAGTTGCTAGGCAGCCTTGTGTCTCATGATACTAGCTTTTCAAGAGTATAAATAAACACTCCTATTGTTGTAGGTCCTGTTACCCATCAGATAAGAGACTTCCACCTGGCCCAGCTCTTGTCTCTTATCTTTTCCTCATTCCTGCCATTGTTCCTGCCTGGCTACACTGAGAGACCAACAAGTCTCTATCAGACCAAGGTTACCACATCCTAGCTGGTTACCAGCTTGGAGGCTGCTCTCAACTCCTAGAAGCCACCTGCCTCCCTCTATGTATAGTCTTCTTCATGTTTGAGCCAGAAGTGGTCCTTGAAACCCTCCTATTGAGTGAGCCCCTTGCTTTTCTGGGTGGTCTGTGCTTGTGTGAGGGAGCCCTCCCCCACCACTGACATTCCAAGCTGAAGCAGAGCCTTCAGTTTTTTTTATTTCTTTTGTCTTTGCCTTCCTCTTGGTGTCTAACAAACCATTGATAATGCTCATTTAGGAAGTGCATTTGGTCTGCAAAATTCTTCCTCAACAGTGTTGCATACAAATTCCATACTTCCTTTTTTTTTTGGATTTAGTACAGGGTGCACAGGGTCACACCATGTAGATCAGACTTGCAGTGATCTGCCTGTGTTCAGCCTCCCAAGAACTGGGATTATAGGCACATGCCACCATGCCCAGTCTCAATTACTGGCTCAGCGTGCCCCAGGGGCTGGGCTGGCACGGCAAGCCAGGGATTGAACCCTGGCTGCTGTGTCTGCCTAAGCAGGTGCTTTAATCTGCTGAGCTATTTGGCTGACCCAATAACTCCTTTTTAAAGATCATTAATTTGTGCTATAGAAGAGGTCAGGAGGGTGGTGATGGTCACTTCTGGGTGGGTACATAGATCTTCTGCCCTCAAGTCTGTTTTACATGGGGCAAAACCCCAAAGGAGGAAGCAGAAGAGGCAGTGGGTGAAGAGGTGATACATACAGCAAGGCCTCAGAGGCAGTGGGGGGGGGGGTAACTCCTTGGTGTCCCTCCTCATTGAGGGCTTGCCCAGCTGCTTAGATTCAGGACTCCAAACCAGCTGTGACCTCTGTTCCCATCCCTGTCTCTGCAGTTGGAGGGGCCCAGGTGAGGGGACAAGCTGCTTTATTTTGAAGGGTCACACTTGGTGCAGAGCTTGGCTCCATGGAGTGGGATGCTGGCCCCATGCTGGGCTCTGCCTGCTGTCCTCTTCCTTTGTGGGTGAGCCCTGACATCCCATTTCCCTCTGTCCTTTAAGGGATGAGGTGTATTGGGTTCCTTTCTCAGCAATCCCCTTGAGAAGGGAAAACCTGAGTGCCTTTATTTGTAAAAATGTGAACAAGAAATAGGCCATGAGTGTGCTATGATGAAGATGTATGTACGTCTGCATGTAGGAACTATGTGGTTGGATAGACTATACAGGCATGTGACACTATAGGATATGTACATACATGTGCATCTGGGTGTGTACATGCTGGAATGAGCATAACTGTGTGTATGCGCACATGTGCCCCATTGCACAGTACACATGGGTGTGTGTGCAGCTAGGTGCATGTGTGCATGGATGTGCACAACTGGGAGTATGTGTATGAGGAATTACACAATGTGTGCTTTTTTTTTTTTTTTTTTTTTTTTTTTGCGGAACCTGGGATTGAACTCAGACCCTTGTACTTGCTAGGGAAGTGCTTATTCTACTGAGCCATCTCCCCAGCCCCAATGTATGCTTTTTGACAGCCACTGCTTGTGGCATGGGGTCTTCCGGCTGATGCTCAGAAGCACCATATGCAGCTGAGAAATACCAGGCAGTCATGGTGATGTGTCCAAGTTTGGGTATCCCTCAAGGCTCAGGAAAAGGCAGAAATGGAAAGCGAAGCTCAGACACCAGCATAAGCTAGGACAGCTTGCTGTTGTCTGACCAGCTGACCCCAGCTGTCTGACTCAGAGCCTGGCTGATGGACACTGGTGGCTGCTGCTGCCGTCTGCCTGGTGACTGACCCTCCCTGTCGCTGGCTGGCTGACCCTGCTTGGCTGGCTGACTCATTCCACGCAGCATTGCTCTGGGAAGCCTGCCTTAATCCTGGCTTAGCCTGTGGGTTATTAGTTGTTTGGAGCTATGATTCCTGTGCCTGTGGCTGAGCCAGACACAAGGGTCTGTAGATTCACTGTCTCCACAGAGGCTATGAAAGACTCCTGGTAGGACGTTTTCTGCAGAGTGTGGGCCCCGGCCCTCTCCTCTTGGGTCCCTGTCTCACCTTTTCTGTGATGTGCCTGAAGAGCTAGCAGACTCTCCAAGCCTAGTGCTAGGGCTATCCCACAGTGGGCATGTCTAGGGTACAAAGTGCAGACCCTGTGCCATCCTTCCACAGGGTGCTGGGTTCTGAAAATATGTCCAAGTTAGGAGGACATAGTGTGCCTCTTCAGTGAACTTGGAGAAGTGGGCATAACTGAGAAGCAGGGCTGTTGGTTAGTGCGGCTGAAACAGGGGAATATAGGGAAAGAGCAAGAAGTTTAGAGTCAGGCTTGACCTTCATCTCTGGGAGAGTGGGCAGGTCATTTTCCTCCTGTTTCCTCTCCTGCAGCAAAAGATAATCCTTGCTTCTTTGCTGCATTATTGGAGCATTGCTTCATTAAACAGGAGCATGTATGGTGTGCTGCAGATAGTAAGCGCTCAGTAAGTACCAAGCTAGGGTGAGTGGAGGAAATGATGCCCCATTCTGCGAGGCAGCTCCAGCCCCATTGGTCTGGGCAGCCTGCTCTGCCACATCCTCCTCTGGGCCTTTCTCCCACAGTGCTCAGTGTTCTTCATCCCTCCTTCCCTTGGTTCACAGCACTTTATGGTACATAATCACTGTTTACATCCCGCTGCAGTTCTTTGAGGTCCTGGAGGGAAAGGATTATGGAGAAATGCCTATGGTTCATTGAATGGTGTCTGTTTGCTGCATTAAGCAGCAAACACTGGAAGGATAAGATCAAGGAAAAGGTCATGAGCATTCGTTCAGATCTTACTAAATGGGCTACACCCTTTCTCTCCTTTCTCAGTAGAACCTTATAAGCAAGTATGATACCCTTATTTTGCTAGTGAGGAATTTGAGCTCAGAGAAAAAGAAGACTTGCCTGAGGTCACCTCTGGCTGGGCAGGAGGGGAGTTGGGTTTGCCCACCACTTGTGGTTCTAGCCACCACATTAGTCTGGCTTGAGACACTGAAAAGAGATCCCCTGCCCAGCTCCCACCCCGGGAGCATCATGACTCTTCTATGTGTCACAGGAGAGCCTCTGTGACACACTCTGCATTAAAGATGCTCACGTATCTCTTCTGCTAAGGGGCTCTATCATCTGGATTCTGCAATGTGGAGGAATGTAGGAGCTCCTTAGAGTCCAGGAACCAGAAATGGGGTTCGTGGTAGCAGCAAAAACATGAGGCTGACATGTGGAGTGAGCTGCAGGCACAGCCCAGGTCCTGGCTTGGGTGGTCTCCATTAGCAGCTTCCTAGTGTGGGGTTCTTTTGCAAGTGCCCTCCTGATGCAGGCGAATGCTCCTTGGTGGGTTTTTATGCGTCACTGCATTAGTGTCCACACTGATATGCATGTAAACCCTGATGGACTCTTGCGGGGAGTTTGGGCAGAGTATGTGTCTGTGCAACCCTAAGTTCTGACCACTTGTCAGAGTGTCTGTTCCCCTGATATGTTTTCAAGCTTTGGGAGGATGTGTGGGGCTCTGAGGGGCTGGGCTGGGCTGGAGTGTAGGCTGAGAAGCTTCCAGAAGGTACGCATGGAGATGAGAGCCTCCAGCAGATACTGCTGTGGACCCAGCTTCCTCCTTGTGGTCCTTCCTTCTAGACGCGAATCTTTGAAGGTTGATACTTTCCTGGAATCTACCTTAAAGCATTCTTGGCGTGGTCCTTGAGAAAATTCTGTTTGAATTCTAGCTTCACCATCTGCTGTGCAGGAGGCTAGCAAGGTGCCCACTTTGCTGGGTTTCTGTGGTTTCCTGAGAGGATGAATCAGTTGTGTGGTTTGGAGATGGTGCTCACGAGCTAGGTGCAGAGGAGCGTCTCTGAGCCAGGGTGCTAGAGAGAGGTCTTCTCAAGTCGCGTGCTAGTCCATTTGCTTCCCCATGTGTATAAGTAGAGGTGTTTCTGTGACTTTCTTGCAAGACAAACTCCTTCCTTCCTGGCCGTGCCCACCCTTTTCCTTGGCACTGACTAACTCAGAGGAGGCGAGACCCTCTCAAACCAGCTGTGTAACTTAGAATAACTGCACGCCTTTGCACTGGGAAAATGTTGCTTGAGTGGGTTTTCTTGACTTTGCCCTGTGATGAATTATGCTGAGTTTTCACCCTCTATGGAAGGGCAAGCATTAAGTTCTCAAACTAAAGAATTTTTAATTAGTGTTCAAATGAACAGGGCACACAGAACTTTTGAAGCTGTTGTCTTTTAAAGGTGAGATGTGAATTTGCTCTGCATCGTATAACTTTATCAAATGGAGGGGATCACCTAGTGTTGAAGTGGGTATTGCAACCCAGCTCTACTCCACCTAGTTGAATAAGTGGAAACTATGCAAATGAAAAAAATAAGTCATCAAGCACCCTCACCAAGCCAAGCATTTCACTGCTGTTGTAGCCCACCGACTTTGCTGTCAGACAGCAAGTCCATTTTGCAAGCAATGTACCCAGCCTTCTCAGGATTACTGAGAAGGCTCTATTGTTAGGCAATAGAGCCAAGATTAACATCTCGGTCTCCTAATTCCTTGCTAAATCTTGGTCTCCTAACTCCATAAAGACAGCTGTTTTTCAAGAACTGTTAAAGAAACTGGATCCTAGTTTCAGATGAGTTTGATACAGAAGGCAAGTGGATAAGGAGTGACTGCAATGACCAAGGTGGGGGTAGGCTTGGAGCCCCAGCCTGGATTCTCTCTGACTTCCTGAGGTGATTTGTGGGAACTCTGTGAATCTCAGGGCTTCAAAACACAGTTGGAAAACCACATGAGCGCAGCCAGCAACTGCACAAGAAAAGCCCAGCTCCGAGGTCCGGGTGAGTGAACTGCCCTGCGGGAGTGTGAAGGTGACTGACAGAAGAGGAAGAATGTCTCCCTGGTTCCGCAAAGGAAGATGTGGAGCACAGTAGGAATGGCAGCCCTCCTCAGCCCTCTTCAGCAAGGGAACATGAGGGTAAAAAGCTGCTGGTGCCTGTATTCCCTAGGCCTCACCAAGGCTCATGCCCATTCCAACAAAATTCCTGGATCCAATCTTGATTGGATTTGTAGATAAATGTAGCAAGTAAAATAGGATGCTACCATCTGGAAGAATTTTTGAAGCATCATAGTTTAAGAAATACATTTGAAAAATTTTCTCCTATCTTATGATCATAACCTATTCTCTCTCTGTCTCTCTCTCTCTCTGTCTCTCTCTCTCTGTCTCTCTCTCTCTCTCTCTGTCTGTCTCTGTCTCTCTGTCTCTCTGTCTCTCTNTCTCTCTCTCTCTCTCTCTGTCTCTCTCTCCTCTCTAAGTCAGGGTCTCATTTTGTACTTTAAGCTGGCCTTAAACTCACTGTATTCACTATGTAGACCAGGCTGGCCTGGAACTTGTGGCGATCTTCCTACTTTACCTTCCCAAGTGCTGGGTTAGAGGCATGCACCACCATGCCTGGCTATTTTCTTATTTCTATCTGACTCTCGAGTTAAATGGGAGCAAGGACCTTGTTTAGTGTGACCTTTCAACGCCTAGCCTTATGGGCAACCTGTGATAGGCATTCAGTAAACACTGACAAAGGGACCAGCCAAACCCTCAAGGAATACTCTTCTCATTTTACAGAAAAAGAAACAGGCTCAGAGAAGTTGAGCTGCCCACGATGAGGCAGCTGGCTGACGACAAATCACCCCTGGCCCCAGCTCCCAACTTCATGGCCTGTGGTGAGCAACAAGGAACTGCATGAGTGTGTATCAAGGCCCAAGTCTAGCTTCTAGCCTTTGGCCCAGCTCTGCAATTGACCAGCTTGTCTTCAGAATGGGGACACAAAGACAGGGAGATCTCTGGGGCCTGGGGAGGATTAATCAGTAATTAGTGTGCAAAACACTTTCCAGACAAATGTTAAGTATTATTAGTATTTATATTAGTTTCATCTTCCCTTGCATCCCCACAAAAAGGAACAGATGGCCCTGGCTCCAGGTGGAGAGAAGGAGGGCGGGGCCCAGTGGGAAGTTCTCAGGGCTCCAGCTTCCAATTAGCTCTTGCCTGATGTGAGCCCCCCTCCCCCGGCAGTGAGGCCTCCTGGGTCTTGGGGAGGCCTTTCTTATAAAAGCAGAGTGAAAGTCACAGGCCAGCTTGGCTTGGGGATCTGAACTCCCCTTCCTAGCTGTGTGAACTTGAGCAGGGTGCAGCTCCTCTCAAAGCCTCAGGTCTATGACACCATCTTGCAGAGCTGGCGTGGATAGTGAATGGGACCAAACTTGAGAAAACACAGGCCCCGATGCCCGGTGAACCACAGCTCCTAGCTTTCTCCTTTACACGGCCTCTACAGGGGTCTGATTTCCTCTGCAGGTTTTCTGAGAAGTGAAAACACCTGGGATATATAGTATCTTGTAGCTCTGAATCTAAGCTTTGGCTCTCCCAACCTATGTGGTCTCCCCCACCCTGACCTCATGCTCCTTATCTGCCAAGTGGGCATGGTCTTGGTAACTGTGCTGCCTGCCCTGCAGGGTCACCAGCTGAGGCATGGTCTCTGTAAAATGAAAAAGGTGGGGGGTGGATGGGAGTAAAGATTATTGTTTCTTTCCTGTTCTCTGCCGATTGTCTTAGGGCTATAGTTGGAGGTGAACTATTTGGTAGAGAGAGGATAGCCGGAGGTAGGCTGTTTGGCCGGAACCCACATATAACCCATGCTGGCTGGAGCCTAACTTTGGGCTCCTCTAAAAAGAGGATCTGTCTTGCAGATGATTTGTGACTGTTTGGACAAATACTTGGAGACATCTCCCTCCATGTGGAGAGAATCTGCTTGGGAGGATGGGGAAACCCAGTGGAGAGCAGATAGAGAGATGAGAGTCTGCTTCCTGGTGACCCTACTAAGAGTCTGGCTCCACATATGCCTGAATTTTCTGTACATGAGCTGATATTTTACCTTTAAAAACCACTTGCAAGTGAGACATTTTATTATTCACCTACAATAAATATTTTGACTCTAACAAAACCTTTAATTTCAACCATGGGCCAGCTGAGAAGTATGCGCCTAGAAATAAGGCACCCACGTTCAAATCCAAACTTAATTTTTTTTGTAAGATTTTGTGTCTAAGTTCATAGGGGATGTAGGTGTGTGGGTTTTTTTTTGCAATGACTGCCCTTGTTTGATTTTAGTATCAAACTAATGCTGGCCTCTCAAAGTGAGTTGGGAAGGTTCTCTCCTATTTTCTAAAAGATTTTGTATAGAATTGGTATTATTTCTTTCTTAAATGTCTTGTAGAACCTACCAGGGAATCATGATTCATATTTTTGATGCTATAAATTACTTTATTAAAAAGAGTTATTTTGCTCACTATTTCTGTTTCATGCATTGATTGAATGATTTCCCAACATTTTTGTTTTCTAACATTTTCCCTGGATTCTTGTTTTGGGCTACGCTGGGCTCCCGTAACTGTAATATGATCTAAATTTATGTTATGATTTTGCAGCTTTTCCTTTTTTAAAAAAGCAGCACATTGCTTGCAATCTGCTTAACAGAAATGCATAGAGTGTGGTTAACTTTGATCTTATGTTACCCTGGTTGCCTTCTCTGCCTCATCTCTACCTCTCCATGGTGTCCCCTGTGTCCTGTTCCTGGCCTGGGCCCAGACTGTGTCTCTGGAGTGTCTTTTCCTGACCACTCTGGCTCAGCCTGTTAGGATGTTGTTTTGGCAACTTTTCTGAACTTCCGTGGTGAGGATAAGTGAGGCTCCTGGTTACTCACATCCACCATTCTTCTCCTACTTGAGCGTAAATCATGTTATATGCACCTTCCCCTTAGCGGCCAGGACACATCCTGAGAAATGTACTGTGTGACCCTCACATACCTAGATGGCGTATATCAATCACCTGGGGGCCTTCTGCTGCAGTCAAGAGACAGAGTTAACATGAGGTATGGGAAGCTGCTGTGGAGGTAACATAGCATGCGTTTTATAGTAGCCTTTTTAAAAAATAAGTACCTGCTAAAATAACAATTGAAGTATTTCATAATAAATACA
>NDGN011465777.1:0-19634 GCA_002564285.1 Tympanoctomys barrerae
TAGAGTAATTGTGCCTTTCTGGGTGGCATAGTAGGAACACTCTGGAACATTAACCTTCTTCACACAGAATTCTAAACAAAAGTGGTGGCGGTGGTACAGAAGCACCATTTCAAGCTAGCGTCACTGAAGAGTAAAATTTTTGAGTAGAAACTGCCCTTTGGTGCAAGATGTGGGAAAGAAAGGCCTAATGAGCATTGCACTGTCCCTCAGAACGGTCTTGAAACTTTTTCTTCCATTGAAGAAAGCATGATGGGCCAGGTCCTGAGTTTGATCTCTGGTACCGCTAAAAAAATAAAATGTGGAAAGAAAGCATGATACACCGGAAGACCTAACTCCCAATCTGCTACGCATCAGCTGCGCCAAGCAGGTGCTCCCCAAAGGGGAAGACAGAATTCTAAGGAATAGTGGAGGTGAAAACTAGGGAAGATTTATTAAGGGAGGTAGCTCCTGAGATGAGAGGGGACCCGAAGGTGGGCTGCCGCTGAGGTCACCTCATAAGAGTGAATCCCAAGGTGGGCACAAGGTCATGAAGCAGGCACCACGGAGATCAAACTGTGATCAGCCAGTAAGACCAGAAGTGCAGCCGCCTGGCTGGCAGTGAGCCAGCAGGGACGGGGAAGACAGAGGCATCCGGGTAGAAAGGATGAGCGGGGATACGCTGGTCGCCCAGTGGGATGATTGATGTCTGCCGAGATGTAATGGCCCACATGGTACCAATTACAATATAATCTCAAATTCCACTCGTCCTGCAAGTCTGGCCATCGTAACTCTCCTCCTGTCTTCTTCAGAGGCTTCCAGCCATGCTGTGGTGCGTTCTCATCTCTGGCGCTGACTCCTCCGAGGGCCCGTCCCCCTCTGACTGCCTATTGATTTTGGTCTAGCTTAGCTATCTGTGATAGGTGTATCTGACCCATATCTAGAATGTGTGAAGAACTCTTGCAGCGCAAGAAGAATTAGACAGTTACCCAGATAAAGCAAACAGAACAGCCGGCCAGATAGCTCCGTGGACTAAGGCGCCTGCTCAGGCGGACGCAGGGACCAAGTTTGATCCCGGGCGTGCTGTGCTGGCCCCACCCGAGGCACGCTGAGATGGGGCGTGGTGGCGTGTGCCTGTAATCCCAGCACTTGAGAGGCAGAAAACAGGAGAATCACTATGAATCTGATCTGTGTAGTGAGACCCTGTAGACCCTTTACTAAACACATAAAAAAGAAAAAAAGCAAGCAGAATCCAACTTAAATATCTACATAGACATGGCTTCCAAGAAACCCAGAGAAGGCAGCAAGTACAGGAGAAGCTGCCTTGCCTGCCCGGGCCACTGGGGCAGTGGACCTCCGAGCCGTGGAGAGCCTGCAGGCTCCTGAGCGTGAAGATGGGGGAGCCGGGGCCCTCGTGTGCTTCGGGTGGGATTAACAGAGGGAAGCCCTCTGAGGGAGCGGCAGGTCTTAAGAAAGTTTAACCCTGGCGTCACTGTGGGACCCAGCAGTGCCACCCCTAGACCTATGCCCGCAAGCACAAGAAACTGCATATAGCAGTGTTCATAGCAACACTAGTCATATGCATGGCCAGGTGACACACAGCCTGTCCTTACAGTGGAATAAAGCCCAGCCATGGAAAGGGCCATAGAGGGGGCCGGGGAGATGGCTCAGTAGAATAAGTGCTTGCCTGGCAAGCACAAGGGCCTCAGTTCAATCCCCGCTTCTGCCAAAAAAAATTAAATTAAAAATTAAAAAAGAAAAGGGCCATAGAAAGCCACATGTCATATGATCCATTTAGTGACATGTCCAGGACATGTTGGCAAATTCATGTGACAGATAGTGGATTAGTGGCTTCCATGGAGTTCTTTGGGGGGGAGTGAAATGTTCTAAATCCACTCCCCACCCAGTTCTGTGAATACTCTAAAAACCATGTATTGTAAGTGGGTGAGCTGTACAGTATGTCAGTTATGTCTCTGCAGAGCTATTGATAAAAGAAAGCAGATCTACCCTCTTGAATGCAACCTGAGTTTTAGAAAGTAAATTATCTTGTTGTTTGTCCAGTAACAGACTAGCCACGACATCATGTTTTTGTACCAGAGTGGCACAAAGCCAGACCCTGTGCTCCCCTCGGAAACCTGACCAGGACCCTGGGTGGGGCCCTTCCATTCTGGAGTAAAGTTTCTTTTGGCCCAGGGAGTTGTCGCATTTGTTCACCCTGGATGTGGGTTCCAAAGGCCAAATTGTGCATGCGTGCATATGGGCGCAGGTTTAGATGCAGAGGCGCAGGTGCTGACGCAGAGGCACAGGTGCAGATGCAGAGGTGCAGGTGCGGATGCAGAGGCGCAGGTGCGGATGCAGAGGCGCAGGTGTAGATGCAGAAGCAACATTAGCGCCATCCCACTGGCAGGTTGTGCTCGGCTGAAAGCGGTCTTCCCTGGAGGGGGAGCCATTGCTTTCTGCGCATGCTCAAAGCAGGCCCTGGCTCTCCAGAGCACCTAGCTCCCGCAGTGGCGCAGACCAGCGGTTGGTAAACTTCGCACAAAGAGCCTAAGAGTACGCAGTGATGGTGGCTTAGAACATGCAGCTCCGGCCACGCCTTCCGTCCACCCTGGTCCACCAGAACAGCCATAGACAAACCGGCTGGCTGTGCTCCAAGGAGACAGAAAGGCCAACTGAGCCCTCTGGCCAGTTTGCTAACGCCATAGCCAAGATGGGAGTTTAAGTGACCAGAAGCCCTGCCCCCGCCAGCCCTCCTGTTCTCCCATCAACCAGGACAGGGCTGCAAAGCACAGCTAACGGCAGAGTGCAGCTCGGCAGGGTGCTGGGCACAGTCAGCGGATTCAGACACGCACAGCCAGGCTTCCGCTTTCCCGCCTGAACTTTACAAGGAGTGAAAATTCTCTAGCTGATTTTAAGTTATCATACGTTTTCATTAATAAGATGTCACTAATAGACTTGACGAGGAGATCTGCAGTGAGTTAACTCTGAAGCAGCCACCTGCGTGGGTCATCTGTTGAGAGAGGAGCTCAAAGAACAGTCTGATGTGCACAGCTTTTTAGGGCTGTAATATTGACGGAAACCCCAAGTTTCCAGTTTAAAATCAGTTTTCGCATCAGAGAATCGAGGCATTCTAGAAAAATAAATAATTTCACCGGTTCCTTTTGTTCAAAACAGAACAGGCTAGCTTTCAGCTAGACCTAAATACAGCGGCAAGGAAGGCTGTGGCTGCTGCGCTGGCCCCCGGCAGGCATGCGGCTCTGCTGCCTGTCTGTACCGCGTGTCCCGGAGCTGTCACTCACGGTGTCCTGGGTCCTCTCTCCCACAGAGGACAATGCACAGACACGCAGAGAAGTGTGACTCGGAACCAGGGACCTGGGCTCCGTGGACATCAGACCCCTCAGGAGGAGGCAGACGGCTGAGGAGAAGAAAGCAGAAGGCCGCCAGAGAAGCCGGAGAGGACAACGGTACTTCATTTTAATTCAGTTTGTTTGACAAGGATTTTCTTGTTGCAAATTTTCCTGGGCACTGAGGTCAGTGTGAGATGCCTCGGCCAGAAACCCTGTATGTCCACCAGTCAGTGTGAGGGACCCACGTGCCACATCGGGAAGGCCAGCTGGCTGGCAGCTCCTTGCTGCTTCAGGCTTGATGCCCAGAGCAGCGTGGCTCCATGGCACCCTCTTGGGGTTGGAGTGGGGAGAGAGGGGAAGCCAGGCTGCGGTGACATGGGCCCCGTGAGCCAGCTCACCTGGCTGGGCGCGGAGGCACCTGTGCAGCTAGCGCTTCCTGCTCAGGGCTCTCAGGTGGTTGGGCTGTTGCCGGCCCCCGCTGCAGGACACGAGCACCTAGTGGGCACCTGGCCTACAGCAGCGGAGTCTGCGCCGCCTCAGCTGCCACGCAGAGGGTCGGTGAGCAGGGCCATCCCCTGCTGGCACTGCTGCTGAGGGTCCTTCCTGGCCCCTTGGGCTTCTTCTGGTGGCTGCAAGCCCCATTGGTGTGGCCTTGTCACTCTGATCCCTGCATACGCTCCACGTGGCTTCTCCTCTCCTTTTGTGTCTGTGTCTCCTCCCAGGATGACACGCGTCTTTCGATGTAGAGCTGATCTGAGAAATCCTCTGTGGCCTTGCCCCAAGATCTGCCCCCTCAGCTGTCTGCAGAGACCCTTTGTCCAAGCAAGGGCACAGGCCCAACCCCAGGGGCCAGGATTCAGCCATAGCCTTCAGGGCACCCGGCCTCCCACTGCAGTCTTTATGCTCTGGCCTGGGGGCAACTGTGTGAGTCCTCAGATGAGGAGCCTGAGATGGGCCGATCACCAGTGCTGTCCCACACTCCTAGGGGTGGCTCCGCCCTGCAGCCCAGGGCCAGCACCTGTGCAGTCTCCTGTCTTCTGCAGTCTTTTCCTTGGGGTAAAGGCCCCAGAACCAGCCCAAATGACAGCAAATCCGCGATCCTCCCATGCTCCCTGCCTTCGCGTTCCAGCCACCATCCTGGACCTGCACTTGTTCCCTGGGGAGCTGGCACCCTTTCCCTCCCCTGGGCTCGCCCACTTAGGTGGAGGGTGGGCACCCTGCATATTTGAATTGCAAATAGACAGTCAGTGAGCACTACCTGCCCAGCCTGGGCTTGCCCGCCCTGTTTGGGATACCCTGGGCAGTGGCTCATGGGCTACCTGAGACCTGAATGGGCCCAGGTGTCCCTCGGCCCCCCACCCTCACCTGCACAGCAGCCTCTGAGCCCTTCACCTCACCCCCACTGCCAGCACGCAGGACCCGCCTGGCAGGGGAACCTGGCCCTTCTGCGGCTCCATGAGTGATTTCCAGGATGGAGCCCACGTCTGGTCTCCAGAGCACCCTCTCATCCCCCCAGGGCTCCTGCGTACCTTCCTCTGTGCTGACCACAGCCCTGTGCCAAGGCCCTGGCACCACATTAGAAGGACAGGACTGGATGACAAGGGGACAAAGGTCCCCAGCACTCCAGCCCTGCAGGGTGAGTGTGGCCTTCGCCTTTGCTTCTCAGCTAGGGTCCCTCCCAGACGTTCGGCTCCTGCCCTCTCTCCCATGGTGGCAGGCACCTAGGGACCCGATGGACGAGCCCCCTGGCATCCTCCCACCCGCACTGGGGTCCCAGCCTCCTTCGCTGGGGGCTCCGTGCCGCCCACTGTGGGGCCAAAACTTGAACCAGATCCAGCCATGCTCACTTGTCTTTAGGACCACAGGGCCGGGGATGTCCTGTGACAGAAGAGACCTCCTCCTCTCTCAGCACCAGCTCCTCCCCTCCACCTGCACGTTCCTGTCAGCTTAAACTCAATCTAAAAACAGTGAACACATCTCTCGATGTCCACCGCTCCCACATCCCTTGCTGGCCTTGGTTCCACCTGTACTCCTCCCTCCCCCACCTACCTTCTGTCCGTCAGCCACCTGTGGTCTCCCGAGCTGTCACTGCATCCCCTGACCTTTCCCTGCCCCCATGACTGAAGGTTGTGGCTCCCGGCCCTCCCTGCCCCTCACCGCACCTGGCCCAGCAGCTGCCTTTCTCTGCCTATACTTCAGCCGTCACCCACCGCAGCTCCTGTCCCCAACATCTGCTTCCACAGTCACCCAGTACCCCAGGCCCTGCCCACGTGGCCCAGGCCTGCAGTCTGGGTGCCCTCAGGGATCCAGCAGTCCGCCACCTCTGCCTTCACGTCTGTCCTTCAGCAGAACAGTACAAGTTCTGAATCAAGTCTTGGTGTTCGTGCATGAGAACAGGGCCCTTGCACGTGCTTCAGGGAAGCAGAGGCAGAAGTTCTGGCTGCTCTGAGCTCACCTGGGAGCTCTATTCCCGGGCGTGATGCTGCACTGCGCTCTCAGGGAGAAATGGGCGGAAATGAACGGGCATCTGAGGCGGGCAGCGCGGCCTGTTTTCAAACTTTATGTTGGCCTGAGTGCAGTGTAAGCTGCTGACCAGTGAACAGGTGGTGGCCGGGTCAGTGCGTGCCAAGCAGGACATTTGACCCTGAGTATGTCCTTGGTCTGTGTTGACAGCACAAGGGACAAGTGTCATGTGAGCCACTGGCTCTTCTCATTGCAGTGTCGTAGCTCTGTAGCTACTAAAACATGACGGGAGTGAGCACACCATGGGCCCTGCAGACTGGCTTCCCACTCAAGCAGTACTTGTGGCTGGGAGCCCCCATGACACATAGGTGGCACTGTCTAGGGGCAGATTTGGTTGTGACAACCGAAGAGGAGAGTGCTTCCGGCCTCTCAGGGCTAAAGAAGCTGCTCTTGCCCTGCAGTGCCCACGATGCACCCACCGGGACTCCCTGGCTGCAGCTATTCCCAGGTGCCGAGGCTAAAGCGCTCTGGCCTACAGCGAATGCTGGACACTAGAATATTGTTTTCGTTTTTCTTCTTTTTTTTTAATGTATTCAGTACACAGTCTCACTACACAACCTGGACTCGTAGCGATCCTCTTGTTTTCAGCCTCCCCAGCACTGAGATTATAGGTGTGCACCACCATGCGGGGTCTGGGTGGCTGGCTGGGGGGGGGGGGCGGTGTGGCATGCCATACTGGGGATTGAACCCTGGTCTCAGTGCTTGCCTAAGCAGGAGCTTAGAGAATGTTGTTTTCTGAAGTTTGTGCTCTTCTGTTGAAATTTAAGCCATTGTTTCCACAAAGTATTTGGAGCATGTCAATTTTTTTTTTTTTGAATGTCTAAATTTCCTCCTATTGTGTCTTTTTCCCAAAATCCACCACAGAGGAGGAAGGGCTCCAGGGCGGGGCGGATGCCAGCGACCTCGAAGAAGCTACTACAGCCGGAAGTGGGGCCCCAGGAGAAGGCTTGGCCTGAGAAATGGTCTTCAACATGGTGGCCGAGTGACAGGGATCCGCTTGTCCAGCCTCTACTTCTTAAACAAGTTAAGAATTTTAGCGTTTTTGAAACCAGTTCATGACGATAGTATTTTCAGTTTTTCCAAAGTTTGGATTAGTGTTGAGCTGGGGAGATAGCTCAGCAGCACAGTGCCCGCCTGGCAAGCACGAGGTCATGAGCTTGATTCCTGGTACCAGGAAGGAAGGAAGGAAGGAAGGAAGGAAGGAAGGAAGGAGAAAAAAATTCGAAGTGACACTAGTGTATAGGTTCATTTGCCCATTTGGGGCTAGATTTTTCTAATATTACAGTTTTTATACATTAAGAAACTAATTTTACATCCTTTTTGAGATGAATTTTCCATTCAATTTAAAGCTACTTTAATGCTGTTAATTAGTTCTAAATTCAAATGGTTTTAATGTTGTTTTTAAAAGTGAAAAATTCATCTACCAAATAATGAGTTACCTGTTTTTACTGTGAGGTCAGAGCGAGGCTCACTTTGACGCTGTATTCGCTTTTAGCTGTGCTTCTGGTACGTAGGAAGTTGCCCTTTATTGCTTGTTACCATTTCAGTTTGTAACCATCTCCCTTTGCTAAAACTACCCTTTTTATATTTTTAAAATAAGTGACAGACAGAGAAGAACCTTGAAAATCTGATAACCAAAATGCATACTGGGGGGAGCCTGTGCGCACTCCGATCCCCAGCTCTCCTGGGGGCCTTCCGCCCCCTTCTGTGTGCCCGCAGGCTTTGTGGGCACTGCCTCTGTGGCATCTGAGATTAACCCAGACCTGGCTTTACACAGAGCCGGAATTGCTTTCTTTGGTTAGCACGTTTTTGATAAACCTTCTCACACCCCCAGATTTCAAAAGCATCCTGAATTCAAGTTTTTGACACAATGTGTGTCTGTTGAAAAAGTATCCCAAGTTCAGAAGCCCTCCCAGCAGGAAGGGTATTTTGTGTTCTCTTTTTGTCCCAAATTAATTCACTTTATATCATAAGACTTAAATTCTACTAGGCATGGTAGCGCACACCTGTAACCCCCGCACTCGCGAGGCAGAGGCAGGATCATCTTGGCAAGTTCGAGACCAGCCTGGGCTACAAAGCGAGCTTAAGGCCAGCCTGCACTGTGTAGCGAGACCTTCTCAGAAAGAAAAAGGAAAACAAAAAAGACTTAAATTCATCCATCTGGCCTATGACGCCATTGTGACTGAATGTTTTCAGTAGCTCCTTTTCTGCTTTGTTCTTTATACGTGTTTCGTGTAATTCAATAAAATGAAATGGTTCAAAAGTGCTGCATTTGTGCGAATGATGGTCTCCAAAAATGTCTTCTTTGTCTAGGGAGGATATAGAGAAACCAAACCCAGGACAGCTTCAGTAGAAAGCACTAGATAGTTTAGAAATTTAAACCAGAATCCCCACAGGACCCAGCATTTCTGGGCTTGTACGTGCAAGAACTGAAAGCACAGCTTTCCGCGGCCGGGTTCATGGCAGCG
The DNA here is from genome assembly GCA_002564285.1 of Tympanoctomys barrerae. Taxonomy (NCBI): domain Eukaryota; kingdom Metazoa; phylum Chordata; class Mammalia; order Rodentia; family Octodontidae; genus Tympanoctomys; species Tympanoctomys barrerae. Next base: position 8,315 of record NDGN011465777.1, read on the forward strand.
CGATTCCAGTAGCCAGAGTGGAAGCAGCCCACGAGACACTACAGGTGCAGAAGTAAGCTCGGTGCGGTCTGCGGTTCAGTGGGACCCTAGCAGCCTTCCCAGGAGAGGAAGTCATGCCGCAGCGCGGACCCAGCATGAGGACAGCGTGCTGAGTGCGTTACACCAGTCCTAACCGGACTAACACCCATAAAACTCCACTTAGGGTGAGGTGGCTGAGGCCGGGCGTGGTGGCGCAGGCCTGTATTCCCAGCACTCCGGGGGCTGAGGCAGGAGGATGCTTACGAGTTCCAGACCAGCCTGGGCTGCAGAGTGAGCTCAAGGCCAGCCGGAACCGCACAGCGAGATTGTGTCTCAAAACAAAAAGTGGTATCTATCACAGTCCAAATATAGAGATGGACGCCGAAGTCAGGGTTCTGGGCCTGGAGGGAGTGGGGACTGGGGAGTCGGGGCTTCTGGGGTTTTAGTTTTGCAAGATTAAAAGTGTTGGGGATGGAGGGGGGAGTGACAGCTTCTGAGGGTCCGCAGCTGGATTCCCCTCGCCAGTGACCCCAAGGCTGGGCTTTCTCAGAGACTGCATGCTGTGTGCGGGAGGGGAGCCCACTTGCTGATTGGACGAGGCGTTCGTTGTGGGCGTGGCCTGGGCCAGTGTCATTCCTTCCAGCTCCTTCCAGGCCACCAAAGCTCTCTGCCTGCTGGTCTCTGTTCCTGCCATGTGCAGCTCTTTCTGCCTGCCTTCCGCTGTGGCCTTGTGCCCTGGAGCCTGACTATGGGCTGAAACTGCTGGAGTCTGCGGTCCTGGACAAAGCCCTCGTCCTTGAAGGTTGGGCCACGAGGGAAATGAGGAGGACGTGTGCGCCTGCGTGGTCATGCCTATCCCGCTGGGCTGCTAACCTAGGAATGGCTGAGGCGCATTTTATGTTACATGTGATTTACAGCAACTAAAACATATTTTTAAAACTTTAAAACCAGCTACTATGAGAAACATGCTTCTAAAATGTAAGCCTAGTTGTATCCAAACACCAATAAAAATTCCTTGTAGAGGTAGGCATGGTAGCACATTCCTATAACTCTAGCAGTCTGGGAGGCCGAGACAAGAAGATCCCAAGTTTGAGCCCAACCTGGTCAACTCAGCAACTTGGTGCAATACTGTCTCGAAAAGTAAAAAGGGCTGGAAAGGGCTGGGCAAGATACGCAAGCAGCCCAGGTGCTCACCAGCAGGTGAATGGATCCAGAAAATGTGGAAGATTTACACAAGGGAGTAAGCCAGCCGTAAGAAGAACATGCCCACCGGTCCCACCCCTGGGCACGCTGAGCCGGCCACCAAGACCGGGCTGGTGGCTCGCACTGGGCCAGAGCTACCCTGCTCCACTCTGCTCTGACCTTTGCTTGGCACGGAGGGAAGCCGTGCCTGCGGCGCCCACCAGAGGGCAGGTGTTTCTTTCTTTGTAGACGCTGAGCCAGGTTCTCTCTGCCAGCAAGAGCCGGGCCACAGCTAAAGTCCTTCAGTTGGTCTTTAACAGCAATGGGGATTTCCTGCACTCACTGGTAGGGTCCTGACAACTCTAGAAGTGGGGACACTGGTTGGCTCCAAGTCTGGGGATGCCTGGTGAGTGACACCTTCAGAACACTCCACATAGTTCCCACTGGAAAGAATTCCGGAATGCACACCTCTGGCACTATGTAATGGCTCTGTTTTGTGGAGAGGGTGTTTAAATTACATTGCTTGACACCAGTTTGACTATACAAAGGATGTTTTTTAAACAAACCTGAGATCTGGCCGAGGCATGGCACAGCGGGCCCCCATCCTGAGCTCATTCCTGGCAAGGCTGCAGGCTGTGGCACTTCCCTGGCGAAGTGGAAGTGCCTGTGCCTAGCCTGACGCCTAGCCTGACGCCTGCCTTTGGAGCAGCAAGCACTTCTTACTTCCCAGATATCATGTCTGATGTAAAGGTGCAGCTCTTTCTACTAACCACCGCTAACCTTTCTGAAGAGTCCTGGACAAACAGCGTAACTATCAGTTATTCCTGGGTGCGTGGGTGAGGGCGGAGCACCAGTCTGATTGGCTTAGGGACCCTCCTGGGGAGAGGTGGAGGATTCCTGAGGCTGTCTGGGTGAGACACAAGGTGTGGCGCTGGGGGCGATGCCTGCTCCCCGGCTGCTCCCTGGTATGGCTCCTCCGCTGCTTGGCTTCGCAGCCACCAGGATCTGAGATCTCTGCTCTGCCACTTTCTTCCACCAGGACATTGCTGCCTGAGAGCCGGCCACCCAGGGACCCTCCGCCTTGCAACTGTGAGCCACCCGCACCTTCCTCATTAAGCTGCGTGTCAGATATGGGGTGCCAGTGCTAGGAAGGCTGCCCAGCACAATGCAGACTTTTATTCCTCCTTAAACTTGCTCCATCGAAATCCAAAAGCATGCGGCTTAGTGAGTGGGATATTTCTACATTTTGCCACCCTTTTATTGCAATTTATTTTTGACTGAATGTAGCAGAGAAAGACAGGCTTCAAGGGTGTGCCCTGTTGTGTGTCATTGCTTTCCGGCGCTCCTTCTCCACCCGTGGCTATGATCTGAGCCTGACTCCCACAACCATCATCATTTAAAGCCACACACAGTTTCCAGTTCCAGAAAATGTACGGGCTTACAGTTCTGCGCAGTGCAGGTCCCCTATATGGGACGCTCGCTGTGCTTTTCCAGGCAAAATGTGTGGTGTGAAACCATTGCTGAGCCCCAGGGGAGGGAGCATCCCCCCAAGGACCTGAGAGAAGTACAGAGTGGCAACAGCGCTGGGCAAAATACTCCTCAGGAGCTGCAGCCGAGCTCCAAGCGCTCACCGCTGCAGAGGCCATTTCCTGCTAATGGAGGGTGACAGTTTGCGTGAGTCCAGGGATCACAGATTAAAGACTCATCCTGACCATTACTGTAATCACACCCTTCCGCTTGAACTATTAACAGCAGTGAAACAGGGCTAGTGTCGCTCAGTGGCAGAAGGGTGAGGCCCTGAGTTCAACTGTCAGCCACCACCACCCCCCAAAATAATTCTGTACTAAGCACCCCACTAGGTAATGAAGGAACGGAAATCAATCAGTATCAGGCATTATAGTCCATAGAAAAGGCTGTCTGGCTTGCCCTGTGACCCCAGGACCATCCCGCTCAGCCACTGGTTGAAGCTTGACCCACATCCTCGGGGGAAGACTCCTGGGTCACAGCCCGAGATGGGTCACAGCCAGGGAGATGGGGATTCTGCCGGAACGGCTTACAGAGCAATCCAAGGACTTTTCTACCAAAGAGAAGCAACCATTACATTGGTTAAATAATTTACCTTAAACAGAAAAACACAGGGATCTTGTCACTGGCATATGCAGACTCGCTCTGGGCACAGCAGGGTTTGAATTAGCTGCTCTGGTGGCAGGAAACCAATGTAACACCCAAGGCAGAGCAATCCCCTGCCCATCGTGCACCAAGCATCTCTGGTCTGCGGCCTGCGGGGCCAGCACCCTCCTGTATGGCCACCCTTCAGACCAGGTGTAGGAAGAGGCTGAGGAAGGAGCGTCCTCATCACTGGGCGAGCCCAAGGGAGGATCTGGCCATAACTCCTGAGAGACGTTCCCAGGTACAGTGGGCTCAGGGGGTGGGGGAGGATTTCAATGGAATTCCCGTTTCCAGGATTTTAACACTAGAGCTACAGCTTGAGATGGTGGCTCTGGGGACTGCAATCATTCTGGCGGGGTGAACAGTCAGATCTGTGGCACATTTCCTTCCGGGTCACCCTGGTACCAGGGCGTGAGTCCCACACGGAGGTGAGCCCTGACTGCTGGCGCCACTCCTGACTGTATTTGGGAACCTGCGCCCTGGGATGCTGTGCTATAGCGCGGTGTACACGAGCCAGCGCCATGGGTAGTTACTGAGCATCCAATCCCCACCCCCACCCCCCCCCACCCCCGGTACACAAAGACCAGATGTGTTTAATTTTTAAAGAAACTTAGACATACAGAAGGGCTCAGGGGCTGCTGGGCTGAGGCCTGGTGTTCTGCAGGGAAAAGGACTGGAGTCAGCGGTTGGATCTTCAGGACACAGAAGGTGGCTGGTGAGGTGACAGCAGCTGCAGACAGAGTGCCCAGCTTTGACTATAGCGAGTGGATGACATTTCATTGGGTCCCCAGAGACACCCAGGCCCCTTGGGCTTCCTGCTGGGGGAAGGGCAGCCTGTGCAAAGCCCCTGGACCGCTCACTCTGTGTGTGCCAGCCCGTGGACCAGGCCCTTGCTCCTAGGTCATCGCTGCTTCCACCGGGCCACATGACAACCCTCGCTCCACTCTGTCATGGGACATTTAAGGCCCATCAGTGACTCATAAATCTCAGGGCATCAGAATCGTCTGGTACTTGTAAAAAGTTATCAGCTCCAGGTACCCCAGAAAGGGCATCAGGGTGTGGCACAGAATCCATGCTGAGGTCACCTGGGCTCCAGCCCTGCCTGCTTTCACTGATACTGGGAAAGCTGACGCCCCTCCTGAGCCAGGCCCTGGCATTTTTCTGGGTGGTTCTACCCAAAAGAGCAACACAGCTGCTCTCTGGCCGGCCAACTGGCTTAGTTCCAGGCTCCTGAGTGTGACATCAGAGCTGGGCTGTGGAATTTGCCAGCCTCCTCGGCAGCGTGACCACGGCAATGGCTCACTTGAGTGACAGAGGCTGATGAGCCAGCTGTGACAGAGCAGGGACCTGGGTCTGACTCTGCAAACCAGCTTTTCCTCTGTGGGGGTTGCATCCTCCAGGGAGGAAAACCGACCTGCTTCCAGCCAGGAGCAGCCAGAGTTTTCCCAGTTATTCCCACCATTCACTGGGGCAGGTAACTCGACTTTAAACATTGTCATGACTGGGTGTGTGCCCCAAAAATTGGCTTTCAAATACTTCCAAAAGAAAAAAAAAATTCCAGAAAGAATAAGAAATGAGTCAGGAAGGTGGGGCCTTTCAATGTTAGAGAAATGGAAATTAATTTACAAATACAGCTGTATACCAAAGAGAATGCATACCAGAATTACTCTTAGTGCTATTTTCCAACAATGCAATCTTTCTTGTATGTTTTTCATTTTTTTAACTTTAAAAAAAATCTAAAATTTTTGAGGAATAACTTCATACAGTCCAGTTGACCCTTTTATGTGTCTTGAATCTGACAAATGAGAAGCCATGCACCCCACTTTAATCTAGAATCAGACCACGGGTCCCCCACGAGCCCCACGCACTGCTTTGCAACCAGCATCACTCCAACCCCCACCCCAACTCTCAGCCCCTGACAACCAGTAATTTGTTTGCTGTCCCTGGAGTTTCGTCTTTTGCAGAATGTCATACAGAGAGAATCCCACAGTATGCATATACGTGGGGCTTCACTGAACTGGAGGATTTCGAAAGTCAACCCTGCTCTTTGGTGGGCCGCTTACTCCTGTCTGCACCACTGAGGATCCTTCCGCTACGTGGATAGCCTACACCTTGTTCATCCAGGCCCCAGCTCTGTTAGATTCCCATCACTGTGACCAATGTCCACGACAACCTAAAAGGAGTCAAGTTTTGTTTGAGCTCAGTTTGAGACGTCTCAGTCCACAGCCACTTGGCCCTGCATTAAGGGCATCAAGGCAGGAGTGCGCGGCAGAGGAGCCCGGAAAAGGGCGAGGAAGGGGGGGCCCAGAGCCCCTCCAGGGCCTGCCTTGTGACGTCACTTCCTCCCATGAAGCCCCACCTCCCGAAAAGCTCTTCATCTCCCAGTACAAGAGGAAGCCCGAGCCTGTTAACAGGTATGCCCGCAGGAACCCTCAAGCCCCGATCCATACCAGCTCAAGGATATCAGCGTTACTTTCGGACCAGAAGGTTTCAGAATTAACCCTTATAAACCTTTGCGTACAGATTTTGTGTAAATACATATATTCATTTCCATTGAGCGGATACCCAGGGGCGACGTTTCTGGGTCCTAAGGTAAGGGTGTATCTCAGTTACTTTTCTTTCACTGCTGGGACAAAAATCTCTGACTTCCAAAATTAAGGAAAGAAAGGCTTAGCTCACTATGGAAGTCTTGGTTCGTATGCGACAGGGTGGCACATGGCAGAAGGCAGCAGTTCATGGCAGTGGAAAACAGCGAAGCAGCAAGAGTAGAAAGAGGAGCTGCGGCAGCCGAGAGGAAGCGTCTCCCCTCTCCCCTTTCCCTCCCTCACACGGCATTCTGGCTATCTGCCCTTGGGCTGTGTAGCACTCACACCCATAATCCCAGCAGCACTGACCCCATAATCCAAGCATTGGATCATGAATTAATGACAATCTCTAGAAGCCGCCCCATGACTCATGCATGAGGCTTTGGGGGGTCAGCTAGACACAAGCCATAACGCCCGTCCCTGGCCCTCCAGAGACTCATGCACATCCCTTTATGCAAAAGGCATTTAGTCCGTCTCTAAGAGTTGCCAAAATCCGAACTGTTTCACCTTGATTGAAAAGTCCAAGTCCTGAGTCTCCTGTTCCTTCTCAGAAATGGAGCTCTCAGCTCTGTCTTTACAGTCCACAGCCTTATCAGAACTTCCTTTCTGGCCAAACTCACATCATTCTAAATCATTCTCAACATAAATCTGACTAAAAGCCCCCAACAGCAGCCATGTCACTCCTCAACAATGGATTGCCTTGGAATTTCTTTTGCCAGATTAATCAGTCCACAGGGCTTAATCTCCATCTCAGGCAGTCTTTGAACAGGAGCGAAATACAGACAAACTTTCTACAGAGCCATAATACACATCATCTTGAGTCCCACAACCAATGCCATCCTTCTTCCCAGCAGAAACTTCCCCAGCCTGGTCTTTACAGGCAGGCTTTCTACCAGCTTCCTGGTCTTCCGAGCTCCGACCGGAGTCTCCCAGACAGAAGAGCTGAAGGTGTCCCAGCTCTTGTCTTTTGGGCAACACCTCCGAACCCTTCCTGTCTCTTCCCACAAGCCATTCCCAAAAGCCCCCACTTCTTGGTACCAAATTCTGTCTCGGTTACTTTCTCCTTGTTGCTGGTACACAATACCTGATGCCCAAAGTTAAGGAAGGAAAGGTTTATGTAGCTTACAGTTTGTGGAGGCTTCGGCCCATATGTGGCAGAGTGGCACGCGGCAGACAGCAAAACAGCAAGAGTGAAAAGGGAAGAGCAACGGCACTGGAGACCAAGCCTCTCCCCTCCCTCACAGTGCCTTCAGGCTATCCTGGGGGTGGGGGCGGGGAAAGCACTCCCACCCATAATCCCAGTGATGCATACAGTCGAGTTAGATAAAAATGTTATAGGCAGTCAGACAGGGCTAAACCCTCAGGGAGACAGCACGGAAGACAAGATACCTTGCAACTGTGAGAGAGACTCATGCCCCTGCTGTGGGCCAGACCTAAAGACCAAAGATCAAACAAATGCTTACCTCCCTAGAGATTAGCATCTGGGATTGATCATCACCCTGGGGAAGCCTAGAAGAATCATTAAACCGACTACTACCGGCTAGCTACCAGATAAACTCCTGTTCTATATTCATGCCCGCTTGCTGTGTGACCGGCTTCCCCATTTGGTCCTGGACTTAATTAATTTTACCTAGCAGTGGTGCTTGTAATCCCATTGGTTGACCATAGTTTCGTCCCACCTCATGTCCACCTAAGTGAGTTCCTGTTTTCTCCACCTTAGCCCCACATGGTTTTGCTCTATAAAAATAACCTGGAAGAGATAGCTTCCTGGGCAACCCTCGGATCCCCCTTTTGTCCCTCTCAGACAGAAGCTTTCTTTCCCACAATAAATACATTCTGCTCTTAACCTCCTGTTGGTTCCTAAAATTCATTCTTCAATTTTAGAGAACACGAACTCGTCCCAGGTACCTTTCAGGTCAGGAGTCTTACTTCCTCTCTTATTACCTGCATTGTGCTAGCTCTCTACCACTGTGACAAATCCCCAGAATAATCAGTTTAAATGGGGGAAAGGTTTATAGTTAGGTTCTCTTGTTAAAATAAGTCCATACAGTATCACTTCTGAGATTCCAACACCTTAAGTATCAAAGGTTTTTAAATATCCCAAGATTGGGCTGAGGAGATAGCTTAGCGGTCTAAGTGCCTGCCTGGCAAGTGCAAAGACTCAGGTTAGATCCCAGGTACCACATGGCGTGCCAGCCCCAGAACCTGGGCATGAAAAATGGGCCATGGTGGCACGCGCCTGTAATCCCAGTGCGGAGGAGGCTGAGACAGGAGGATCATTATGAGTCCGAGCTGCATGGCGAAACGCTGTACCAAATAAATAAGATTAAAAATAAAATATCCCAAGATTCAAAAGTTTCAAAGGTGATGTTCATACAAGCTACCTCATAGGTACCCACAGCCTGTCCCTGACGCAGGCTGTCACTGTTCTTCCCTGCTATTTATTACACAGAGAAGGTGACCCAATGAGCTGAGTGTGGAGAACAGTAAAGTATAGCTGAATAACTTTTTACTTTTGTTTCTTTTCTTTTTTTTTTTTTTTTTTTTTGCATAACCGGGGATTAAACTCAGGCCCTTGTGCTTGCCAGGCAAACGCTTATTATTCTACTGAGCTATCTACCCGGCCCTTATATTTGTTTCTAATCATTCATCTTATTGCCAGTTTTTGTAGCTGGATTCTATTTATTTATTTATTTTTGTGTTTTTAGGCAAGGGTCTAAATAGGCTGCTGTTATGGTTTGCGTCTAATTGTTCCTGCAAAGGCTCAGGCAGTCATGGGGCTGCTTCTGGAGTCTGTGATTGATCGTTGTGGGTGTGGGTGCTGCGCCCAGGCTGGGGCAGGTGATCTGCATTACAGTGTAGGTGGTGGAGAGGGGCTGGCTGCCTGGGCTGCCTCCCTTTGTTCTCTGGGCTTTGCTGCTATCCTGGAAGGTAGCTCTCTGCCTTGTGCTGCTCTGCCCTGAAGCCTCCAGTAACTGTGAGCTGAACAAACCTCTCCTTCCTTCATTCTGGGTGTCAGGTATTTGTCCCAGCAACGAGAGAAGTTACTGAGACAGCTGTGTTGAACCACTGAGGTGCAGAATTTCTGCGGGGTGGCCACCAGCTCTTGTGGGTGGTGGCCAGGGCCACAGTGCTGCTCCCTGCACTTGCAGAGCCCTGTCCTGTCTCAGACTGGCTGAGGACACCAGGGAATGAAGTGGCCCATATGACAGGAAGTTCCCCGGGAGATCTGCAGATGCCGCCCAGGGCCAGCTCAGACTGTGCATGGGACGGACCTGTGGGATCCATGGCTGCGCCCCATACTTCCCAAGGCTGCGCCCCTATGTCACTCCAGCCTTGGCTGGGCTCTGTTCTAGTGACAAGGAGGCAGCCATTAAGACTAGGGGCACTCATCTCCCTGGGGACCCCTGGGACAGCCCACTTGTGGCCCCACCCCTGCACAGAACCAAGGGCTGGAGGTGGAGTCTGTCCATCCGTGGACCAAAGCAGGGAGAGGGACGAGGATATCAGGCAGGTGGAAGCCATGGAGCTCCCCACAGCCCAGAAGAATTTGGTCAGCTGTGAAGTCCCACGTAAGCCCTGCCTTTGAAGCTTTGTAATCTTGGGATACTTAAAAACCTTTGATGCTTAAGGATTTCGGAGCTCAGCTGTAATATGTACTTGTTTTAACAAGGAAAACTAAATATAAAGTTTTGCATAAAGACAGTGCACCTCCCGGCCCCCTCCATCTGCCCTCTACCCTTTGGAGCACTGCCCACACCCCTCTCCTGGCCCAAAGCAGGCACACAGCTGGTGGGGTGCCCTGCTTTCCGGGGAGATGGCTTGGAAGACACGTGATTCTGCACCTTGCTGGTCCAACAGCACGAACCCGAGGCCTCCCCGCCTGTCAGCCCAGAGCCCTGCGAATCTGAGAGCCCGCAGTGGATCCACTGGTGGCCGAGGGCCTCTTCTTTCACTGTGCCTTCCAGCAAAGACTCCTGAGATTTCTAAATTTGGTCAGAGAGTGCAGGCTGCCCAGGGTGCCGGCAAGCTAAAAATACCGGCCGGGGCCAGGGTGGAGGCTGCACCCGGAGCAGGGCTGGGGAGGCCAGGAGAGCACCTCCAGGGTTCCAGACCAAGTGTCCCCATTCTCCCTCAGAGAGCTTCAACCTCCACACCAGTGTGAAGGCGGCCAGGCTACTTAGATGGGTGAGCCATGCCTCCCCCTAGGTGACTAGGTGCGGCTCATAGTGTGGCAAGGCAGCGAAGTTAGATAGCAGCATTGTAGGCAGTGAGACAGGGCCAGGACCTCAAGGAGACAGCACAGAAGACAAGATATGCAGCTGTGAGAGGGACAGATGCTCCCGCTGTGGGCCAGACCTAGAGACCAAAGATCCAACAAATGCTAACTTCCCTAAAGATTAGCATCCGGGATTGATCATCACCTTGGAGAAGAATCATTAATCCAACTGCTACCAGCCGGCTACTGGACAAAGTCCTGCTCTATATTGATGCCCGCTTGCTATGTGACTGGCTTCCCCATTTGGTCCTGGACTTAATCATTTTTACCTGAGCAACGGTGCTTGTAATCCCGACCATAGTTTTGTCCCACCTCATGCCCACCTAAGCGAGTCTCCATGTTCTCCACCTTAGACCTGCATGGTTTTACGCTGTAAAAGTCCCTGAAGACACAACTTCTGGGGGACTAACCGCTCAGGGGGTCCCCTCCTGTTCCTCTCTCAGACAGGAGCTTTCTTTCCCCCAGTAAATATATTCTGCTCATAACCTCCGTTTGTTCCTAAAATTCATTCTTTGGTTTTACAGAACACGAACTCGTCCCAGGTAGCTTTCAGGCCGGGAGTTTCTCTTTTTTCCCCCTGTGTCATTTGGAGGTCACCCACAGAGATCATTTTTTCCCGTGTCACTCGTCACGTGCCTGCAGACTCGGGGCCACCGCTGGCCGTGAACTTCACCTGGGGGCCTGATGCGTGCTTTCCACTCCTCTCACAAGGCACACTGACGGTCAATTGCACAGCCGTTCAGTGGAAACCTATTACCACTCATGTATCACCAACATCGATGGCTAAGTGGCTCATAGACCATGTGCTGCGGTTGGTTGGGGTCCAGGACACCCCCAGCACAGGCTCACTTTATTGCTGATCGGACTGTAAGAAGTCACTGGAGCAGGAAGGCCCCAACCGCATTAGTGGATTAATCCACTTGTGAGGTCCCACGTCGTGGCACTATGGGGGGGAGCAGATCCTGGTGTGTGTGACCTTGGGACTGTGTCTGACCTCCAGACTACCTCCTGGGCTCATGAGCTTTCTCTCTCTCTCTCTCTCTCTCTCTCTTTCTCTCTCTCTCTCTCTGTCTCTCTGTCTCTGTCT
>NDGN011465779.1:0-11530 GCA_002564285.1 Tympanoctomys barrerae
CCAGAAATTCAGCACAAGAACAGAATATTAAAAGCTGTCAGAGAAAAGAAACAAATCACCTACATAGGAAGGCTCATAAGAATCATAGCTGACTTCCCAACACAAACCCTTGGTTCTAGGGAATCTTGAAGTGAAGTCCTGAAAGAAAAATCTGAAAGAAAATCCTGAAAGAAAACAGCCCTCAACCCAGATTGATGTACCCTGAAAAACTGTTCTTTCAGAATCAATAAGGCAATAAGATACTTTCATAACAAAGAACAACAGAAGAAATTCATGGACACCAAACCAGCTCTACAAAATGTGCTGAAGATATTTTAGGACGAGATAATGAAGATCACAAATAATCCCAAGAACACCAATAGAAAGAAGTCACTAGGCAAGACAAGCAATTGAACAGAGGTATAAGGCAGGGAACCAACAGGAAGAAAATAATAGTTTACCAGGATAATCCAATACATATCAGTTATACCCATCAATGTAAATGATCTCAATTAAAGGATCAATAGAAGCAGAGTGGCATAATGGATCAAGAAACAAGATATAACAATGTGCTGCACACAAGGAACATTACTTAATTCAAAAAGAAATTCATAGACTGACAGTCAAATGGTGGAAAACAATACTGCATGTAACAGAAATCAGGTACAAATCAGGTACAAATCAATTTATTTGCAGACAATGTAAACTTCAAGCTAAAACTTCTCAAAAGAGACAAAAAGGTCATCACATACTTGTCAATGGAAAACTCCAAGAGGAAGCAAAACAACAATCATAAATATGTACGTACCAAATATCACTGCTTATTAATAATTAGACAAATATTAATAAGCAGTAATACAATTGTAATGGGGAATCTTAATACCCCACTATCACAGATAGATCAACAAGACCAAAAACCCAACAAGTAAATATTGGAACTGAACTAAACCTAAGAACAAATGGACTCAGTAAGTGTTTTCATTGTGTTCAACTCAACAGCATCAGAATAGACAATCTTCTCACTGTTCATGGGCTATTCTCCAAAACTGACCAAGTAATAGCCCACAGAGCATGCCTAAGTGCAATGGAATTGAAATTATCCTATGCATAACATAGAACATGGTGTAGGGAACTTGGAAATTGCTGACAAAAGAAATCATGTAAACTCCATAAAACATATGAATTAAATAACACCCTTCTGAACAACCAATGGGTTACAGAAGAAATTAAACAGTATCTATAATTAGATGATAATTTCAATGCAATGTACCAGAACTTATGGGATGCAATGAAAGCAGCCTTAAGAGGAAAATGTATAGTAGTGAATTGTTACTTAAGGAAAAGAGAACTAGTTAAAAAAAAAAAACCAAACAAACAAACCCTAATGTTGAACTTCAAACTTCTAAAAAGAAGAAGAAAGCAAACCCGAGCTCATGTAAGTATGGGAATTACAGAGATGACAGCAGAAATGAGCACCACTGAAGCTTAGAAAACAATACAAATGATCAAAGAATGAAAGAGTTGGTTCTTGGAAAGAGTAAATGAATTTGATAAAATCCTACCCAGTCTTATCCAAAAAAAAGGTAAGCAAATACTCAATTCCATACAATTGGGAGTTAAAAGGGTAAAATCACAATGGATTCTACAGAATTCCAGAAGACTATCCATACCAAGTTTGAGAATCTTTATTTTAAGAAGATGGAAAACATAGAAGAAGTAGGCAGATTTCTAGAAACAAATGAATTGTGAAAGCTCAATCAAGAATATATAAAATTCTGAGTAACTCAGTAATGAAATTGAAAATGTATTTGAAAACTTATCAGCAAAGAAAAACCCAGGTCTTGATGGATAGTATACCATTACTCCTCAAACTCTTCAATGAAATTGAAAAAGAAGCAGTACTCCCAAAGTCATTCCTAGAAGCAAGTATTACCCTGATACCAAAACCAGAGAAGGAGCCAACCAAAGAGAGAACCACAGGCCAATCTCCCTAATGAATATAGGTGCAAAACTCTTCAATAAGATACTCATAAACACAATTCAGCAAATAATGAAGAAGATTATATAACATGACCAATAAGGTTTCATCCCACATATAAAGGGATGGTTCAATATATGCAAACCATGGTTCAGTATATTTATTTAAGGATGACCTTATTCTTTATGTAGAAGACCCCAAATACTCCACCAAAAGACTTCTAGATTTATAATCAAATTCAGCACCTTAGCTAGTGCAAAGTCAACACTCAAAAATCAGTAATATTTCTGTACACAAACAACAAACTCACTGAGAAAATAGAGAAATAACACAACAGTATTGAAAAAAAGAAATACATAGGAATCAATGTAACAAAGAAAGTAAAAGATCTTTACATAGAAAACTATAGTAATCTGAAAAAAAGAGGTTGGAGGAGGTATTAGAAAATGAAATGATATCTATTGCTGTGTGTAGAAAAACCCAGCATAATGAAAATGGCCATATGCCCCAAATTGTTATATAGATTTAAGACAATCTCAATAAAAATATTATTATCATAGTGAGAATTTTACCCTGATACCAACACCAGAGAAAGAGTCAACCAAAGCAGAACCTCAGGCCAACTCCCTAATGAATATAGACGCAAAAATACTCACAAAACCAGAGAAAAGAATCCCTGAACTTCATTAAGAATTTAGAATAAACCTAGAATAGCAAACAAGATTCTAGGCAACAAAGACAAGATGGGGGCATCACAGTGTAATCAAAAACATCACGGAACTGGCAAAAACAAAGCAAAGCAAAGCAAAGCAAAACAAAACAAAAAACAGACTCAAGGATCAGCAGAACATATTAGAATATGCAGAAACAATTCCAATGACACTCACCCATCTTATTTCTGACAAATGGGCCAAACACATTCACTGGAACAAAGCCTCTAATAAATGGCACTGGAAATTGGCTTTCCACACACCAAAGACTAAAACTAGAACTGCGTCTCTCACAGTGCACTAAAGTAAAATGAAAATGGAACAAAGATCTAGATCAAACCTTCCAAATTGAAAGGTCCAATCCAAACATGGGCATCTGAGGTGAGCACACATTTCACAGATGAAGAAGTACAAAATGCAAATAAACAGGTTTAAAAAATGTTCAGCATCCCTGATCATTCAGGAGATGAAAATTAAAACAACACTGAGACTCCATCTCACTGAATGGCTAGTATTAAGAAGTCAACCAATAACAAATGCCGGAGGGGTTTTGGGGTAAAAGGAACCCTTCTCCACTGTAGGTAGGCGTGTTGAATGGTACAACAACTGTGGAAATCAGTGTGGAGATTCCTCAAGAAACTAGGACAAAAGGTTCCATTTGATTCAGCCATTCCCTCCTTAGTATATACCCAAAAGAATTAAAAGCATCATACCATAGTGATATGTACACATTCATTTTACTAGAATACAGTTTGCAACAGCTAAATTTTGGAAACAGCCCAAATGCCCAGAAACTGATAACTGGATAAAAAACACGGTTTCTTTTTAGCACAGTGGAGTATTACTTAGTCATAAAAGATAAGCTTGAGACATTTCTAGGTAAATGGACACACCTTGAGATCTTATGCTTAGGTGAAATAAACTGGGTGCACATGTGCAAATAGTCAATTGTTGCTCTGGTATGAGGAAGTGAAAGTGTAAATAAGGAACAAAATTTATAATAGTTATTGTGGAAAAGGAAGAAATTGTCCAAAAGAAAAGGGAAGCTAAGCTGGGGAAAGGGGAAAGGAAGGAATGGAAAGAAAAAAATGAGAGAAGGAAAAACTGGAAACAAAGCATTACAAATAAGAGTGTAGAGGGGCTAAGAGGAGCAAAATAGGGTAAAAAGAAGAATCAAGATAATTCGTGTACATAGTATATTTTTAATTTAAAAAAGAATTTTACAGCTTCACTCAGTGCCTACAGTGATAATTGCTTTCTATGGAGCATTATTTGTAGATTACTATAATCAAATTTTACTTTATTATTTCAGTCTTTATCACATATGTGCAATTTGTTCACAGGGACCGTTGTTTGTAGAGTCTGCAGTTCTTCATGCACTTAGCTTCCTGGGCAACAGCCTCAAGTACAGCTACGTCCTCCCAATTTCAATCTCTACTATGTGAAACACACAAAACCAACTGGGGGGCCCTTAGCGAGAAGCAGCTCATAATGCAGCCAAGCTCGCATGGTGACAATGGGAAGGTTCGAGAATGGGGATTCTCAAAGATTGCTGATGAGCAGTATGTCTAGAGAGATTGAATGTCACTTAAAACTTTAAGTGGAGGAGGAGAGACAAGAAGCAGGTTCTGACACAAGCCAAGTGTTTGTACAGAATTCATATTAAGTAAGTGGATTTATTCATTAAAAATCAGACAAGGGGCTGTAGTGTAGTTCCACAGTACAGAATATACCAGAGCATGTGCCTGCCATCTGGGAAATCCTGTGTTCTATACCCAGCACAAAAGATCCAAGAGAAGTTAATACACATATTAATATTGAAATGAACTATGGAACATCAAATAGCATATATGTCATGGGTATAATTTCAGGTGTAAGAAGGTGGAAAAACAATATAATTCTTCAGTTCAAAGCTCTGCACACCCAGCTTGTGGAACATACTGAAATATCATTTAAAAAACAGAAAGAAAAGGAAAATCCCCATCTCGGCTAGTGGTTCATTTGCATACCACATCCGCTTCTGTTCCTTTCGCTTATTTTAGGAACACACTGCATGGAGATCTTCTGTTGGATGTAATGTTAAAGCTAACATGCCCAATCTTTATTTCATTCACTTACTCTTTGAGTTTACAGTGACCGTTTACTGAGGATCTGTTATAAATTGGGTTTGTGTCTTTTTTTTTTTTTTAACATATTTAGCACAGGGTCTACAGGGTCTCACTACACAGATTGGACTCTAGTGATCTTCCTGTTTCCAGCCTCCCAAGCACTGGGATTATAGGTGTGTGCCACCACGCTCAGTCTCAATCACTGTATCAGTGTACCCTGGGGGCAGGGGCAGCACAGCACATGGGGGGGTTGAACCCCAGTCCCTGAGTTTGCTTAAACAGGCACTTTAGTCTGCAGAGCTATCTGCCTCACCCTTTCTTTTCTTGAGACGGAAGCAGAATAAGGCATCTGAACCCCCTGTTCCATGGAGCTCATGCTTGTGTGGGAAAGCAAGCCACGTGTGCAAGAAGGTGACCGAATGAGTAAGGATTTCTAGTAATGTCATGATACATGCAGTGGGGAAAGTGAAATGGGCATGACGTAGCAGTAGCTGGTGAGCTTATATTACATAAGATGTTCTAGAAGATTTTTCTAAGGAGAGGACATCTGTGGTGACGCCTGAAGGGAGAAGATGGGTCTGAAAGGCCTTCCACAGGACATGATCAGCAAGGACAAGCAGCAAGCTGAGGTGAACTTAATGTGCCTGAAAAAGAGACCAGTGTCTGAAAATCAGCGACCGAGACCAACAAGCGGGAGAGAAACAACAGGAAACGGCCAGTGAGCAGATCATGTATTTTATACAGGCCGTGGTGAGGAGTTGAGATTTCACTTTGAAGTTTAAAAAAGCAAAAAAGAAATCAAAACAAAGTCATAGTCTGATCTATGTTTCTTTTCTTTTGCTGTCTTTTCTTCTTTCGGCGGCACTGGGGATTGAACTTGGGGGCTCCAAACTGAGCTACATACGTAACGCTTTTAAAATTGTTTTTATTTTGAAACAGGGTCTTATGTCACTCAGTTGCCATGCTGGTCCTGCCTCGGCTTCCCGGAGTGCTGGGATCACAGGAGCACACACCACCTCTCACTCTCTGATTTCTGTTCCCAAAGCATTCATTTGTCTGCTGCTCACAGAGTGGATGATGGCAGCAAATGGAAGTGAGGAGCAGTTACCCTGCTGCGTCGAGAGCTTCTGATGGTTGTCAGGAGGCCTGCACTGGCGTTGTAGAAATGGACAGACTAAGTACTTTAGAAGTAGGCTGACAGAATCTGTTGATGCACCACATTTGAAGCAAAGAAACGAAAACTGAGAACCTGCATCGTACTCAGTATAAACAACCGAGTGGAAGGTGTCAATTACTGATGTGCTGGAAAAGGAGAATTTGGGGAATGGCATTAATAATTCTGCTTTGATGAAGCTAAGTGTCAGATGGCTCTCAGATACGCACATGGAGCTGTCAACACGGTTTCTGTACCTGGAACAGGTGCAACTCACCTTGGCTGATTGGTTGTTGCTTGTATTGTATCCTTTAAGAAAAAGTTCTACATGAAATCAAGGATGCTGCCTAAAAACCAAGAACAATGGCAGGCTTATAAAAAGAATGAATAAGTAACTGTGAGTGAAGAGGTAAACTGGAAAATTCTACAGAGCTCTTGCTTTGCTAGCAGGAGACGCATGGCCTTCATGCAGTCACTTGAAGAAAGTAACAGTTTGAAATGCAAAGATAACATTTGTGTGTGTGTGTGTGTGTGTGTGTGTGTGCCCTGTCTTTTTGAAGTAGGAGGGTTATTTTTGGTTTAAATCTGAAGATTTAGGCCTAAAATGTAGACTACAGACAACAGTTCATTAAAGCGAATCTGCAATAATCAACTAGAGTTAGTTGCCTGTGACAGCTGACGGGTGATTATTAATCAGTACTCAGAGCAAAGACCCAGCTAACAGTGCAGCCAGAGGCAAGGTGCAAATCTCCTCAGAAACAGCGCTTTGCCGGCACTTGCCCAACCTGCGGTGAGTGTGAGCACTCGTGACACCTATTCCATCAGAAGTGCCCACAGTTGTGCCCGGAGCCAAGAGATGAGCCTTCGATTGCAGACTGAAATGTGTCTGACGCAGAGAAAAAACATTCTGGCCAGGAAAGGAGAACCTCATAGCTTCCTTTGTCTTTTCCTACAGTTTTCATACCTCTTATGATAAAGTACCAGCCAGCCAAATAGCTCAGGGGATTAATGTTCCTGAAATCAGGCACAGGGGCCGGGGGTTGGTTGCTTCCCGGGCCTGCTGTGGTGGCCCCGCCCCCAGGGCACACTGAGATGGCAATTGAGACTGGGTGTGGTGGTGCGTGCCTGTAATCCCAGCTCTTGGGAGGCTGTAAACAGGTGGATCACCCCGAGTCCTATCTAGTAGTGAGACTCTGAACAATTTTTAGACCCTTCCCTACCAAAAAAAAAAAGAGAAAGTCCTAACATTATTAAACCTTTTACAATCTTAACATAGTAAATTATGCTCAAAATTCTTTGTAATCTAAGCATCTGAAGACAATTCTTACTTCATATACTCTAAAATATATTCACTTATTCAAAATTCATATTTTTTCCTAGTTGTGCTTTATTGAAGAGAGTGGCTGTCAAGGACAGAAGTATAGATTATACTGACAAGTAAATCATTTATCAGAGAAGTTCCTTGATGCAATAGTAGATTCAAAAGCAAACTTACACAACCTCTCAATGTTATATCACATGTAACTTGGTTAGTGTAGGCTAACAATGTGTTTTAGGGCATTTGATATGATGTAGGCTGAGGCATCCATGAATCACAATACCAGGGCCATGTGTGAAAAGAAGTTACGAAAGACCAAATCTGGACAATTGGTAAGGTAAGAAAGCAGTATTTTCGTACTGTCTTTAATGTCCTCTTTAACATCGAGAGCTATGCTAACATCTATTAGATGTGATTTTTAAATTTAATTTTTATTTGGCCAAAGTGATATATGCATAGAACTCCTTTCCTGCTTCTTAGCCAACTGCTTCTAGCTCTGAAGTGAAAAAGATAATGCGAACGTTATGTCTATTTGCTGCTTCTAGGTTATTCACTAGAGGCACCGTCTATTGGCTTCCTGTTAGGGAGAAGAGGATGTCACACACGCATACGCACGTACGCATATGCGCACTCACGTACGTACATACGCATGCACACGCGCACGTACATACGCACACACGCACGCATGCCAGTGTTCAGCGCGCTGTCTGTCCCATAGATTTAGGACATTTTGGGTACGATCCATGTTCAGTGTTTTCCTTACCAAGCCCACATGGTGTCTGTCCTCAGCTGAGCCAGTAAAGCACAGCTTACTGAGACCCCTGTGAGCTCCACAGGCTTTCGTGCGGGCGGTCTTCTCACAAGCTCACTACCATGCTTGGTCTTTTTCTTGGACTGCAGAGATTTCTTAGAGAAAGTTCTGTGTGTCCAGGTGATACAGTCCTCTTTGTCACTCTTTTGGGAGCCACCGAGGGAGAGCTTACCTGTCATGTGTCAACTCTCACCTGCCTGCTGTGGGTGTTCCTCGCTCTACCATCCCGGGTACCAAAACCTGGAAAGTCTCTCTTGAAGTCTTCCCAGAAAATGCACCTCTGATTGTGGCCAGCACTTAGGATAAGTACCGTACGCTGGAGCTCCTTGGCCAGTGTTCAGGAGGACCAGCTACTTGGCCTTCTGGGGCTGGGCTGGGGAGCGGCTCCGGAGTCTACATGCCAATCCAACTTACAGACGTTTTGGTTAAAGGCTGCAGTCATCTCCCTCCGCTGCCGCCAGTTCAGAGCCTTTGGCTCTGCCGCATAAATCAGGCTGGTTCTTGGCTTCCTCAGCTGCTGACTTAGGCCTTCACTTTCTGGGTTCTGCTAAGTCAGTTACGCTGGTCTGTGTGCTTTCAGAGCTGCTGCTCTTTTCTTCTTTTAATTCCTTGTCCTAGTGACTTAGGTTTGATCTTTTACTTTAAACTATACTCATGTTATTTGGGTTTCAATGGGGTATCAGAGGCTGATGTGAGTCTTCAGTTCACCACCTTTTACCCTGAAATGTGACTCGTAAGCAAAGCAATCAAAAGATATTTAAAATACAGGTTTTCACATGAGATCTTCAAGTAGGAACTCATCATACTACACTGGTCAATGTACTGCAGATTTAGGGAGAGATACTGATGTAAAAACATAAACTTTAGCTTTACTGAGGGATAAGTTCTATTTTTAAAAAGCCATTTGTATGTGTTATCTCTCTAAATATAAACTTTAATATCTAAAGTGGACCATGAAAGACATAAGGAATGACAGTCTGTATATTTCCATCCAGGGAATGTCTGACTTTATGAACGTGTAGATCAACTATGCCACAGGAAAGGTAAACATCAGCCAATAATGACCAGCTACGTACAGGGAGAGGAGGCTCTTGTCCCACTGTGACGTTTCCATGTCTCCATTGTGTAGATGAGTATGAGGAGACAGTGATTAAAATAGGAAATATGTGATCATCAGTTCTAGGATATCCTTTCTGATGTGTTACGACACGAGACAGCTTGAGAGGCAGATTTAATTTAAACAAGTTAACTATTGGTTTGCCCACTCATTTATTGCCTTCAATTACTTCCACAGCTGGTGCGAGCATTTGTTACATTTGAAACGAACAGAAGCCAAAGTGTGTTGTAGTAATTAATTTATGAAAGCAATTAATGTAAGCAACATATGTGTGAACATTATCACACAGTAGCACATACGGTTAAATAAAGTTGAGCATAATTAGATCTATTTAACCTTATTTTAGGACCACTGGCTCAAGGTTTTCTGTAAAATGTCCATAGGTCCAAAATAAGGCGATTAATTACATTGTATTAGTGACCTCAGAAGACTAGCTTTAAGGTTGTGGTCGACTACCCAGCAGAAAACCACGGCACATGTGTTCTGTTTGTTTTCAAGATAATTCTTATGACGTCAAGCTTGACTAGCACAGACCAGAGCTAAATGAGATTGTCCTTCTGGAATAAAGTCATATATTTTGTATCTGAAGGAAAACTTCCTGTCCTGAGCTTGTAGGGAATGAAACTTAACTTGCTCTTCTTAGCTGAACTTGGCTTCCAAACATATTTTAGTAAAGTTGCATATATATATATATATATATATATATATATATATATATTTACCTTTTCATGGAAGTCCTAACCAATTAAGTAATACTTAATGTATTAAGTATGTCAAGCTATTCTATATAAGCTCTGATCTAAAGTTTCTCATTTGTTTTCCTCATAAGCCACCTTAATACAAAGATAGTTTAAGATCACTTAATAAAGTGAGCCTTCATTGAATGAGGCCAACATAGAACAATAAAATAAAATGTTAAAAAGGCACAAAACACCATTATGAGTTACTACGAGTGGCAAATTTTACAGCTTCCTGATGAAAGGAAAAGTTTTCTGGTAGAAAGAAAGCGAATTAAATTACAAGAGCTTGGGCTGGGGGTCTAGCACAGCTCTTGTCTGGCAAACTTGAAGTTGTGAATTCAATTTCTGACACAAAAACAAAAATTATAGTTTATCTACCCAGAAAATAAAGAGCTTATTGTCCCTCCCTTTGGTATTTTCTATGACAATCTTATAGCTGATATTCGTGTCTACTAATGTTTTCTCAATATTCTTTATTAATGTTTGTCACCTACCACATTTAACAAAGTTGTACACATATTAAATCCTTCTGGGTGAAGTGAGCATTTCACACTTTTGGCGCTGTCAGCTCTGCATAGCCTCAGCTTCGAATGTTTTCCTGTATACTCACTGTGACATTGCTGGGGCACCCTAACATATCCTGGCCATTCTGCGGGGCAAAAGTGCAGGTTATACACTGGCAAGTTTGCAGCATAAAGCTGTGTGACACATATGGAATTGGTTTTACAGTTCCAAAATACAAGATTTTTGACTAACGTATGTAGGATTTAATGAACGAGAGGCTTCCGGATATTTCATTGACTAGTATGTAGCAAGGAGTGTACGCTTTGGCTGTCACTCTATGTGCATGTGGGTGGACCTTGCATCTTCTATCAGCTCTCATTTTACTGAGCTTTATTTTTGCTTTTTTTGGGTAAGTGACACAAGCTCCCAACTGCTTCCTATGCCCATATGGGCAGGGCATTGAGTCTCAGTTCAGTTCAAATATAGAACGGCCCTTAATTTGAGCACCATATCTTAACAAATAAATCTCAAAACATTGAGAAGTTAAGGGGCATCTGTATTGGTGTACAGCTAGTTAGAGAGTCTCTGTTGTGAGGAACATTTGTTTCCCCACATTTCTGAAGAAACGGCTTTAAAACAATGCATAGAATTGATTAATTCCCTAATCATAAAGATCCTTTATACGCTGGATAGGTGACTGCAACTAAAGGCCCTTGGATGCTTCGTAAGTCTTTAAGGATGAAGTACAAGTCTTCATCCTTTACTGTCCCATTCTGTAGCAAAATGTCTAGTACAGAATGGCCAAGAATTGTGGTTGACATGGTGAAGACATTAATGACTGGGAAATCAATAGCCTACTGGCATCTGCAGAGTGGGCAACTACGTGAGGTATATAAACAATTTTTCCACCGCATTTAGCAAAATTAATAAAAACTAAGAAAACTAATAAAAACTTTTCATCAGTACATGTAAAGATGCACAGTCCAGTCTACTCTAGACTTACTTATCTTGATCCACTTATCATCCATCTGCTTGTTTAATAATGTTCCTTTTTATTTTTTTATGTATTTAGTACAGGGTCTACAGGGTCTCACTACACAGATTGGACTCGT
>NDGN011465784.1:0-14379 GCA_002564285.1 Tympanoctomys barrerae
AGGGTCTCACTACTAGATCAGACTCATAGTGATCCACCTGTTTACAGCCTCTCAAGAGCTGAGATTACAGATGTGTGCAACCACACTCAGTCTCAATTGTCATCTCAGCTCGCCCCGGGGGCAGGGCCAGCATGGCAGGCCCAGAGATCGAACCCCGGGCCCCTGTGCCTGCTTGCAGGTGCTTTAATCCGCTGAACTATTTGGCCTTCTCTGTTACAAATATTTTTAAACCTTGTTTGCTTGTCCATTTTTTTCATCTTTAAAAAGTGAAAATTTGGAAACAAGCTAAGAAATAATAAGAGATAATTAAAAATAAGAAATTAACTAGATGATTATTGGCATACTTGTAGTTATGAAAATATGTTAGCATAAATATCTGTACTATATTTAGTGAAAAGAGCAGGTTCTCGCACTATGAATCTTTATGTGTCCCCTCCCCCATCGGCAGAAATCAGATGCTGTACTCAGGGACAGATGGCACCAGGCCTTAACGATCTCAAGTCCACCTGGGTTGCTCAGCCAGGCTATAAAAATGCAAATTGAATCACTGCAGGACCCTCAGAGCCCCTCCGGGTGTCTCCTGACCACACAGTGAACACATTGAAGTAAAGGGTATGATATTGTTCTTTATGTAAATTAAGATTGTAAAGGCACCAGCCAGTATAGAATTAAAGATAAGTGAATTCATTGTTAAATTCCAACTTCCTGGCCAAGTTGGCAGCTAGCACCTACTATTATTTACTATTTCCCTGCCCTAATTCTTTACATGTCATGATGTTAAATTGAAGGAAAATATTGAATATGGTTTTGCATTTGAACCAGTATGTTGGGTCAGACGTGCACATTTTATTTAATAGGCAGCTTGTTTGCTCTGGTGGATTAATTTTCCTCTCAGTTACCTTCCAACTTTGTGGCATTTCATTTCATATCATAGGGAAATAATTCTTTATAGTAAAAGAGCAAAACCTGATACAGAACAGTTCAATAGAGGAAGAACTGTTGTAATCTTTTATTCCTAGCTAATGTTGGAATTTCACGTGTGTACACAAGAACACACGAACCTTTTATTAGGATGCCTTGATTTTTTTAGGTTGTTCTGTTTGCAGGCATCATCTCAAATTATAGTATTAGTGTACATTCCACCAGCATTTAAGATAATCCCTTAAAATAATCCCTCTAGATAATTCACCAGATTACCTGTGACTCAAGAGCTGACTCCTTGGAGTTAGAGTTGAGCAGTTAGGAAGGAGGATCAGAGATTATAGGCTCAGTGATTTAGACATAGACATCAAAAACCTGTTTCCTGCAGTGTTTGCTGTATTCCTGGAACTCGAGTCACTTAATAAATGATTTTAATGCCTACTTTATGCTAGGAGCATATTGGGAAATCAAAATCAGAGGAAAGTTTGGTTCTGACTCCAGGTCATTCGCAGCCTCCTGGGCTCCAGCCGTGCCTTCCCCATGGGCAGGTCGGTGTCCAAATGTACAGTGCCTTTTTCATTTGGCAAGAAGATAAAACCATCTAAGCCAGTGTCATACAGGCCTGGATGGAGTCTCAAAATACCACTTGTTACATTCCCTTGAGAAGCAACGTGCCTGCCACCCTGCTGCTTACACTTTTAGTTTTTTATTTGCAGTTGTTTTAACTGTGGACAGAAGTGACTTTGTAGGAGGCAAAGAACCAGACATTCCGTGTCAAGTGCAGGTTTACCATTGTACATCTGCCTCATATATAAGAGAAGAAAATACGTTACTGTGGATAGTAGGTGTGGTGTTACAGCCTCGCCTTCCTGTGGGACTGTTCTAGCCACTGTCCTCCCATACAGTTGCTGCTCTGGTGTTCAGGATGTCCAAGACTTCCTGGAGTTAGGGTTGAGCAGTGTGGATGGCATAGCCAGTGCTGTCTCTACAAGATCCATCTGTATTAAAGATTTTGTTTGTAAAGCAGGGGAAGAATAAGCTGACAAAGCTCATTAAATGCCTGTGCACATAGGGCCGGGGAGATGGCTCAGTAGAATAAGCGCTTCCTTGACAAGTGCACGGGTCTGAGTTCAATCCCCGGTTCCATAAATAAATAAATAAATAAATAAATAAACAAACAAACAAACCTGTGCGCTTTGCTGCATGCAGAATTTTCTCCCAGGAAATGTAGGGTCAGTTCTACCAGTGTACCCAGTTGGCCTGGTGATGGGTATTGGGCAACACAGCCAGAGGTGGGCAGGATCACACATGAGGGTATTGTGTGTTTGTGTAGCATTGTTCTTGCCTGGCAGCTGTATTCCATTGGAGATATTCATAGTGTTTAGATTGCTAGTTATTGTGTGTCTCTGGCATGACTTCTACTCTCCGTGAATGAGTGATCTTTGCAGACATTAAAGAGTTTAAGGCAGAGAGGTAAGTCTTATTCTTCTTCCAAAGTCCAGAGCTCTTCACTAGTGGCAGTCCCAAGGATATATTCTTGAAAGCACAGAGCCAAGCCGCTGTCCCTGCTGTCTGTGGCCCTCACATCCAGGTCCCTGGCCCCCTCTTCCCGTTGCAGGTGGACAGTATCTGACTGTGGCAGCCAAGGCTTCTGGGGGGAGAGCTGCACGCCTGGTGTTGCCACTCGGCCGCCTCCTGCACTCAGGGGACATGTGCCTGTCCTTCAGGCACAAGGTGACAGGACTGCACTCGGGCACACTCCAGGTATCTGTGAGGAGGCATGGTGGCCATGGAGCAGCCCTGTGGGGCAGAGATGGTGGCCGGGGCTGGAGGCAGACACAGATCACCTTGCGGGGTGCAGACATCAAAAGCGTGAGTAGAAAAGTGAAGAACTAACAAAAACTTGTGTGGGATTGGGTAGCGGTACTGAACTGGGCTTGCTTTTCTTTTATCTTCAGTTCCTTAAATCTCCAAATTTTACTGCCATTATTACTGTGTAGCGATTCATTTTTCTCTTTTTAAGTGTTCTTTCTTTTTTTAGACAAGATAATCACTATGTTCTGGCTGGACTTGAGCTCACTTTGTAGCCTGAGCTGGTCCTGAACTTGCAAGAATCCTCCTGTCTCAGGCTCACAAGAGCTGGGATTACAGGCTTGCCCACACACCTGGCCTGCGCATGTCTTTAAAGTTCATTTTTTGGCCCCTGTCAGAGGCCCTCGTCAACAGTCTTGCGTGGAAAGCCAGAAGTGCAATCAGAAAGCACAGCTCTGTTCAGGATAGTGCACAGACGAAGCTGAGGTTGAAGAGAGGAGGTTTATTTAAAAAATAATGGAACCATGATAAAGTGATCTGTGACATTCCACCAAAAGAACACATGCATTTGGGAAAGTGTCACTTTTATGCTGCTGCTTATGACACTCTTACTAGAAAGAGACAGCATGTGCTTGTGTAGGTAGGATTTCTCCAAATGATTTTGGAAAGAAAATGTAGGCTCCATCAATACAGCTTTTAGCACGGTACTTGAGTCTGTTTGACTCTCTGAGTTTTATTTTTTCTTAATATTTATATTAATTGGGAAAAACCCAAGAAAATAGTTTCGAATTAGACATTGACTAGATGGTGGTGGTGGTGGTGGTGATGATGATGATGATGATGATGCTTGGTGGTAATAGGAATCAAACTCAGGCCCTTGTGCTTGCCAGGCAAACACTTATTCTACTGAGCNATCTCCCCAGCCATCAAACTAGACATTCAAATGACTCGTGTTCTAAAGAAGCAAGGATGCTGTGCAGAAGGTGAAACCAAGCACAATGAAAGGGTTGGTGTGAGCACAGGCAGACCTATGGTTGGGGACTGAAGTGTTTGCTCCTTCCCTACATGAAAAGCCCCACAGGTTGGAAGGAGGTATGGGAACACCTCCAGCAGTGGCATGGCTCTGATCCTTTGGGTCTTTGGTTCAGAGTCTGTCCCTGATGTCCCATCGCATGGAACATCTTCCTACTTCTCTTCCTACTTCTGACCTTGGCCATCACTGCCAAGTGCCATTTCATAAGCCTGCCTAAGGTAAATGGGTCTGCAGGCCACAGAGTCACATGGCCTGAAGGAGGATTTCCCAACGATTTGACCTGAGTTTCATGGGGGGAACGAGTCTCAGGTAACATGACTGGGATGGGCTGGTGTGTTCTCCAGCGGCCTGGCTTTGTATTTGATTTGGAGGAAGATTGGCCTGTATTCTGCTTCTGGAATGGGGACTAAATGGGGGAATGGGCAGAGCTGACCTTACTGGTTGTGTGTTCCCTCCTAGGTCATCTTCAAGGGTGAAAGGAGGCGTGGCCACCCTGGTGAGATCGGGTTGGATGACGTGAGCTTGAGAAGAGGCCCCTGCTCGGAAGAGCACTAGCGAGCCCACCACTGGTGGCCCCTCTTCTCTTTCCAGTCCTCCCCTTCTGTCCTCCCTCCCTTTTCCCAGGCTTAGCAGAGTGGGCCAACGGGCCAGGAGGGATCTGGGTGTGACCCATGTCTCACAGGCCTGCTGTTGTGCCATCCCAGTGAGCAGACCTCCCTCCCCCATGGGGTGTCTGTAGACACATCCAAGCCATCGTAGGTGTCACCACTGAGCTCACGGTGCATGCAGGGAGGCCTTGCACATGTGTGCCCTGCACCATCCTTCATCCTGGTTACAAAGTGCTCCTTGTAGCAGATGACGAGAGAAAACTTCAGAACTCTGCACATGCCGTTTTCCTGTCTGTTCAGTGTTGTGCTATGCGTGGTATTGTTGACTTTCCTTAAGCTATGATGCGCGGTGAGCCTGTGAAATCAGTTTCCTCTCTCTCGATGAAGATAGTTCTGGCCCAACGTGAACTCTTTTACTGCCACTCACTTTATGAAAGAAGGCCGTATAACATATCAAGATACATTTATTCTTGTTATCTGTATTTTTCTTATAAAGACAACTATGTAGAGTGGGCACAGAATTCATTAGTAGTTGCTGTGTTCTGTGTAACTGTGCTATTGATATTAAATATTTACGTGTTCCTGGCATTTCCAGACTCTAGTTGCAAAGTAAAAGGCAGCTTGTGATTTCCTGAGTTAAAAAAAAATATGGCAAAATGTCATCCAGTGTGATGACCTTACACTGGCTGTGAGGAAAACGGCAGAGGTGTCAGGTTATGTGGAAGAGTGATGGGATTTTTCTGATGGTCTTGAATTGGATCTCTACAATGAATAGTAAACCTAGGGTGACAAGAAACTGCAGTTAACATAGAACTTCCTCACTGTTGGGTTGACAGCTTGAACCATCATAGAGCATGGCTCTCTCTGGCCACGCTCAAGAACCTTTGCAAAGCTCTGGTTTGGGGGAAGCCCTGTTTTTAGCAGGAAGTGAAGAGGAAGTATACGGAGGCTGCACTGGGACAGGTGGTCGCACCCAGTTGGCATGTTTTCGTGCCATATCAGGGTTGGAGAGGAGGCAGTTCTGGCACTGAGACCCTGACTGTGCACTGCAGGGGATTCCTACATACCAGGCAGAGGCCACAACAGGAATTCTGTTACCCACAAAGACACACTAACTATCAAAAGGCAGCTTACTCCTGCAGCTT
Source organism: Tympanoctomys barrerae (assembly GCA_002564285.1). Classification (NCBI taxonomy): domain Eukaryota; kingdom Metazoa; phylum Chordata; class Mammalia; order Rodentia; family Octodontidae; genus Tympanoctomys; species Tympanoctomys barrerae. The sequence goes on from NDGN011465784.1 coordinate 5,520, forward strand.
TTCTGCATATCTGATGGAGTAATCAGAATACTTCTGTTTTTGCAAAGAATCACAAAGATGCTAAAGGGGGTTGGGAAAAAGAGCTCTATGATGAAAAAGTAGAGGGAGTGGGATGATTCAGCCTGGAGGAGGTTAAGGGGCAGACCATAGATTGCTATCGTGTGTATGAGGGGATGGCACAGAGAGGATGGTGGCCACCTGTCCCCTGTGGCCACTCTAGAAAAAAGGACATGGGCTTAGTGCAAGAGAGTGATTCCTGGTGGAGACATTTGTTAGGCAAGTGTGAAAATCAATGTCTTGCTCTTCCTGTGCCCTCTCAGAACTAAATGAAAATTTACCTATTTAAGGTAGGCTTACCTCAAGGGAAAACAGTGGACTACAGAATCTCACAGAAGCCGTTTTGATCCTGCTACTGGTGTAGTAGAAATCCCCAGAGCTCCGTGATTTGGACAGGGCGGTCATTTAGTCCTTTCTGATTGACCTCCCAATAGACAATGGCCCAAACAAGAAGATGCTGAGTTCTTTTAAAACAGTTCTCCTTCTGAAAACTCTAGCATGATCAAAGCAGACAGAAACAAAAGGGAAAACTCCTCCACACCATTTATTCCTAATAAAATTGCTGTGGATAAGTACTGTCATATCTCAGCAGTGTCCTAACGTGGATCATAAGCATTTCTTTCCTGGAAAAGGTATAAACCTCACACTTGCTCAACAGTTGATGTTTCAGATGTTTTTAGAGATCCCCAATTGAGGAGCACAGGTCAGAGCTCTGGTGCAGGTACTTTTATCTGCTCCATGCGTGACAGGTCAATGTGGGTGCTAAGAGTGTCATGTACAATATCTTTCACCTCAGATCTCCCAGGTTCCATCAAATGGTCATGTCACTTAATGGTAGGCCCAAGAGCTGGACTTTGTAACTTGTGAGAGACAGGGCTGGAAGAGAGTAGAGATCATTAAGCCTTTGTATAAAAGACAAAGAATATGGTCTTAGATGCATTTTTAATGATTCATATGCTTTTGGATCATAGAACTGCACAGCCAAAGAGCAAAGTGGAAAATAATTGAAAATTTCACTTCAAGGTGCCAATACTACATTGCACTAAACTGATGGAAGAAGTTATCCAAAGTACTGTATAACATCTTGTTTATTATTTAATGTTTTCTAATGTGAAAAATGTCAGTGGTTTTCCAAATGGTCAAATCAAAACAATTCTTTGAAAATAAAACACTGTTGACAATGCCAGGCCCCTGTTTCTTTGTGTCGTGACTGGGAAGGGCTTGTGGCGATGCTTGGTGTTCCCCACAGCATCTGTAGAGCTTGCTGAATGGTGGCTCAGCAGACTCAGGACAAGAATGTTACAGACATTCATGGCTAGGAACAAGAGCGTTGCCTTTGTTCACTTCTTGGTTATACACTGTGGGGCAGTTCATTATTCACAGGAAAAGAGATGAGCCCATCACTGTGTTGTCCCTTAGCAAGTTGCCATAATCATGTGTGTCATTTCATTGTAGACATTTGCTTTATATTTTATAGAAGGCAAGATAAAGATAAGTTGTAAGCAAATACCTAAATATATGTGCACTGTAAGTGAAGTCCTTTTTACTAGTAATTTTGTTAAAATTTGTAGCATCTACTCATAGTCTGGTAGCCTTTCCTGATTTAATTAAAAAAAAAAAACTACAAAGAAAATTAAGAAAACCAGGCAAGGCTAGCGTTCTACACAGTGCCTTCCTTTTATCCTGCTCCTCGTGGGTAGTGGAAATTCCCAGAGCTCAGTGGTTCGGACAGGGCCCTGGGAGTAGTCGGCCCTGACAGTGATTAGACGTTCATCTTGGATAAATACATCATCCCAGTAAAAGGCAAAGCTGCACGTTTCCTCTAGGGCCTACTCTAATCATCCCTCAGGGCCTGAGATGGCAACTCGGCGTGTTCTGAGTCTTAGCTCAGAAGCTGACCCTCCAGGAAGCCCTGTGAGGTAGCAGGGGGCAGAGGTAACTCCAGAATCAATGTGTTGATTTGCAGAGCAGGTTCTGCTCTGGGGTCCCATCCCTAGCAGACTGCCCTTGTAGGCTTTCAGTCTACAGGTGTGGGCATTTATTGAGACCCTGTAAATAAATACACCTGCTGCTCCCAGGAGGGATGTGGAGCCTGGGCAGGCTGAGGAGTGTGGGTGACTTCTGGCCCCTTGTTCACCTCACCACTACTCCTCTGTGTGCCTGGGACTTGCCTGGCCTCTGTGGAAAGGCTGTTGAGTCTGCAGTACTGGACTAGGGGCTAAGGTGGTACATTTCTAGCTGCTTCCCAGTGGAAGCCCTGGCAGCAGACCCCAGGGCCACAGTTGCAGTGGCTTGAATCCAGGACCTATGCACTGAGCTACATTCTCCACCCCGTTTGTAAATTTTAAGCTTAGGGTATGCACCACGACTGCCAGCTCAACATTTGGGCCTTTTATCACCACTTTCATTCAAAGGCAGATGCGCTGAAAAGTCCATGGGTGCAAGATCTCTATAGGCAAAAGTTCACTAAATTGCAATTAATGTTTTTTTAATCCTCCTTTATGTATGGAATATTCACTTTCCCTTGTGCAGATCATTGCTTTATGTAACAAATGGTAAAGGCTTGACAAAGGCATCATAAATGGGGACATTTAGGAATGAGTCCACCACCCAGAAAGCTGCAGGTTAGAAGACCAGGGACAGCCATACATTGATGGCAGTCACTTAGTTACTAAGCTGAAGGTGACCATTAAGGCTTCCCAGGGTCCCAGGATGCTGAAATCTGGTGGCAACCTGGAGTCAACAGAGCTTGGCCCCAGCTTGGTTTTTCTGGTGGTGATTCATGAAAAGTTAAAGACTGAGCCCTTGCAAACTGAGCATTTACTTTCAGAGTGCGAGGTACCTTACCTTGCAGGCTCCGTGACCCCTCAGTGCCTGGTGTCCTGGTATTGAACTGTCCACAGTGGTGGCTGTTGGAGGCAGAGTCTAGGCACAGTCAGTGACACTGAAGAGCAGCTGGTTGCCATGGCTGAGGCCCTGCCATCTGATGGAGAGAAGATGGCCCATTGCAGAGCATCCAATAGTCACAGAATGTAAGACTGGCCTGGAATGTGCCTGCAACATTCTGGAAGAGTGCTGAGGTCAGGAAAACCTGATGCTCCAAGCCAGCAATTTCCACAGCTTAGACCTGGGATATCCCCAAATGTGTCTATGTTAGAGATTTGGAACTCAGGTGGGCGCTATTGGGAGGTGACTGAAACTTGAAGGGGCATGGCTTAGTGGGGTCAAAGGTCAGAGGTGTGTCCTACCTATGTCTTTCCCACTTCCCAGCAGCCCGCAAGAGGTGAAGAGCTTGAGACCTTGGTTTGATCCCTGGGAGCACATGCCACACTGGCCCCGCCCCCAGGGCACTCTGAGCCGGCCATCAAGGCCAGGCGAGGTGTAATCCCAGTGCTGGGGAGGCTGAAAATAGGAGGATCCCTGAAATGATATAGTAAGACTGTAGCAAATACATTTTTTTAAAAAAGCTGAGGGTGTAGCTCATAGTTGGGCCTTGGGTTTCATCTCCACTTCATCAAACACCAAACCAAATCTGAACAAAACAAAAAAGTTGACTGTCTCAAACATTTTGTCACAGTGACAAAAAGCTAACCCTTCATGGAGTAGAGCCTCCAGATAGGCAGCATGGGCAGTACCAAGGGACAGGGACACTGCAGGATCAGAAGCCTGGCCTAGGCCCAGCATGTGTGTGGGAGCTCGCTGTCCAGGAGACTGTCAGCTTCAGTGTGAGGTTGTCCGCCAGACCTCCCCCTACCTCGTCTCCCTGATGCTGGGCTGGGCTGCATCCCAGCCCTGCCATACCAGGCTCTGCGGGGAAGACTCTTGGCCCATGAGGCCGAGCGCTTAAGGCATGCAGGTTTGGCCTTTTGCTCTAGCTTGATTGACCGCTCAGTGCTGCTTAAGATTTATGCCTTTGAGTTGGCAGCTCTGCATCACAGATGCTACAGATGGTCCCTACCTCAGTTTACCCTGCACCTCTGCAAGCCAGGGCTATCAGGCACCACAAATACCTAAAGGTGTGGGGTTCAGCAAGGTTTGTGGCCAAGGCCTAATCAAGAGCTGAGTTGGTGTGCACTGTGCCCTGCGGAAGGCCAAGCTGGTGCCAAGGCACAGGGCTCGCCACAGAAGCCCACAGCTCAGTCACAGTGAGCTCTTGTACCAGCTGTTTGGAAAGGGAGAACAGTTTCACAGGCAGCTGAAAACTCCGAGATGTTTTCTACCTCTGAGAAAATGAATTTCAGACACTTACATGAATAAAACTTATGAAAAATAAGACACACAGCATTGTCTTTAACAGCTCAGCACCAGCAGGGGAGAGGAAACTTAAATGCTACAGGATGCTAGGGCTGCGGAACTTTGGGAAGGGTTTGAGCTGCATAGTGTCAGCAGTGTCTCTTTGAAAAGTGAAACCCACCAGCCTTTTGCCACTGATCTGGGGTCCTTTACTCCTTGCCCTCTGTGGTTCAGCCTCCTGTGAGACAGAGAGAAGCACTCACAATGCTGGCTCTGTGAGAAGGCAGGAGCAGACCCTGGAGAGACACGTGTGACGCAATTCCACTTCACTCCCTTTTGCATGAGGCACACTCATTGATGCTTATGCTTTTCAGCAGAGTTGATAATTCCCTGTCAGACAGTAGCTCTGAGCTGTGTCTTCATTACTGTGCCATGTTCCCTGTGACCCTGCACATGACTGGTCTCCTGGAGAAATGCTAGGGATCACCAGCAAATCTGGCTTTGAGTGTACAGCTATGACCCAGCCCGGGGCTGAGATTCTTAAGTGCTGCTGTCCGTGACCACACCTGGCTACATGTAGGGGAACTTCAGAAACTGTTCCTGCTGTGCACAGGACCCGTGCCCTGTGCCAGAGCTGGAGGTTCTTAAAGCCTTTTTGATGAAACATTAGACTGGGAGAAAAGTTGCCAGAAAGAGCATTAGTGAGATAATGAGAGAAATTTCACATAGATGAAAGCTTTTCTGCCCCAAATCAGGGGTTGCACCTCCAGGTGCCCAAGCCCACCTGCCTGGGGCTGCCCTGACTCATCTTTGTGGACAGCAAGGCCAGGTGAGAACTAGAGGCGGCAGGTCCATGCCTAGCTTACAAATGCATCTTATCTAGCACCACATCACACCTCTCTTGATGATAATGCCTGCACTAGAACACCTGAGAATAAACTATGTGGAGTTCCCAAGTTTATAGCCAAGAGCTCCAAGGGTCACCCAGGGACCAGAGTGCAAAGTTCTTGTCAAAGGTGTGTGCAGGGCTGGGGCTTAGCTTGGCTCCAAGGTTGAAAGCTGTACCGCCCCTCTTCAGCAGCCTGCAGGGCCTACAGAGGATTTGGGGTCTAGCTTGACTGTGTCTGAAGAAGCCAGGGAACATTTTTGCAAATGCAGAAATGTAACAAATGCCCATGGTGGAGTGTTGGGAAATTCGGAAAGGAGAGGAGGGGGAGGGGAGGTCACAGCTCAACAATGAAAGTCATTGATGCACCTTGCGGGGAGCTTCTTTGGCTTGTTTTTTTAATATCTGTGTTACCTCAACCTGAGGTACAGGTTTATAGTGAGTAGCTGTCCTAGTAGCCCAGCACCTCTGTCACCCAGTGGAGGAGCGATGTCATACTATTAAAGTGCAGACATTCTGTGGAACAGCCTTCCTCTGCAGCCAGCCAGGATCGCAGAAGCCTAATTGAGTTGCAGGAAACGATTCCCAGTGCGTGTGTAATTGCTGGCCTCTTTCTGCCCCTCACTTGCTCCAGTGAGCCGTGGAAACCTTCCCTGTGCGCCACGACATGGTTCCAGAGGTCAAGTTCTTAGGAAAACCAGCCTGAGCTGCAGGTTGTCCTTTAGAACAGAAGAGGAAGCTTGCTTTTTCAATTCAAGAGCATTTTGTTTAAACATACTCACATGCACACATACACATTCACACAAAATTGGGTTAGAAAAAATTCATCATTTTATTCTAAGGTTTTGATAACTGAAGCCCTCTCATGCTCGGGATACGGTCAGAGTTTCAGTGTCCTGTGGATCCCTCAGCTCAGGCCCCCAGAGAAACATGGTGAAACCAAGCGGGAAACAAAAACCCAAGAATATGTGTGGCCACATCAGCACCAGGCTACCACAGTCCTGAAGAGCAAAGGACTGAGAGGTCCTCTGATGATTAAAATTTAGAATAGTACTTTCGAATTGGATTTTCTTCACAATAGCATTTTCTTCCATCAAATGTGTAAGATGCCAGAGATTAGCCAAGAATCATGTTGTTCTGGATTAAATGCTAAGAAAATTATAAAAGTAACACTAGATCTGGGATCTTCTTTGGTGGAACCAGGGATTGAACTCAGGCCCTTACCAGGGAAGCACTTATTCCACTGAGCCATCTCCCCAGCCCCTAGGTCTGGGATCTTTGAGGTAATATTTAGAAACAAAGTAGCAAAGACAAATAAAAAAGAAGCGCTGGTTGGAAACATGTCCACCTTTAGCCTCAGTGCTGTCCATTGCACCCAGAAGGCACTCAGGTGGGAGCTGGTCCGCTTCTGTGGGCTCTGTCACCGTGCTTTCTTTGTGCACTTGGGAACTGTCACCATGTCATGTCCGCAGTGCTCCTGAGAGGGCATCCCATGAATAAGAGGGCATCCCATCCATAAGAGGATTCCATTGCAGAGTTACCTTCGACTCCTCTCCACACCATGCTCAGGCTGCGTCCTGCCACCCCCGACCCTGAGACTCCTCGGCTGGTCTTTGATTCCCAAGCCTGGCTCTGTGTGGTCTCACAGAGACCTTGGGTCCCAAACCACAGACGCTCCTTTGTCCTAGGATAATCCTGGGAAGTTATCCTGGGTTACATGCACTTTGATTTTCCCCAAGCAGAACAGAAGCTCCTAGCTCTCATTTGGAAATTGAATACAATCAGGTTTAGCAGGATCTCTACCTTCAGGCTAGAATGAAAGCAGCTATCTGCTCTCCCTCAGGGAGGGCCAGTTGAGGTCTCTGGGCCTCTGCCGGGTATGTCATTGTCTCAGGCTGTATCTGATGGCTCGAAAGCACCTTTGGCTAGAAAACAAGATGGGGTGGAATAAATCTGCTTCAAACACTTTTCTCCCTTTAATTTCTTCACCTCGGGTCACTGACCTGCTACAAACAAAAGAAAATAATGGCTAGTGAGCCTCAGGTATAAGGAAGCCTCTTTTTTAAGGAATGAGAAGGATGTGGGACAGGTGGCGTTTTTACATTTGTATGGTGGTTAATTTTTGAAAATATCTCTTTGGTTGAATGAGAACAATGTAGTCACCTCAAAGCTGGATGAGCACTTTGCTGTGTCCATTCTGCTGGTTTCTGAGGAGCGGCGGCTGTGTCTCCCAAGTGGATGTCACGGTGGCAGATGAGACTTGCATGTGCCCAAGCTTCCCGAGCTAAAAGCCCAGTGGTCCCAGGACCAGTTAAATGCTTGTGATTTTAAGAGTCTACAGCATTCTGTGCCTACCTAGGTCCCAGAATTCCTTACAGAGAGGCTCTGATCCCACAGTCTCACCCTTCTGCGTGACGAGGCTCAGGTGATGGCCTGGTTGCCTCCTAACAGACAGCACCCAGTGACCTCACCATGTCTAGAGTCAGAATCCGGACATGTGTGTCAAGACCACGGCCAAGCAGCCACCAGGCTGTGGCCTCTTCTGAGACTCAGTATGGGAGGAGCCACTTCTAAGCCAGCACAGTCACAAAATCTGGCCCCTTCCTTCCGCCTGACAGCTGTTCTAACCTTGAGCCTACTGCTCCTTTGCATGGAGCTGCCAGTGTCACTTGCATCTTCAGTGCCAGCAAAGCAAAGACCCCCTGTGCTGGATGTGAAGAGATGACACCGCATTATGGTGTGCTCATAGCCATACATCTGAGTTGGGACACACAATATTCTCAGTTGTGCCCTGATGCAAACTTACATGTGACCAGGTCAAGGACTTTGGATTCTTCCCATTCCTCCAAGATTCCAAGAAATAATGCCCTCTGTGTGCAACAGATCTTCAAAGGCTATTATGATCCTGTGAGGAAAACTTTGCAACATGCTCTTCTCACTTTGATGTGTTAGCTTTTACTCTACTCAAAAGCCAATGAAAGTCTCCCTCCCGTATGTTTATGATAGCTGACAACTGAGCTGCCACACGGTTCTCCCTAAATGGGTCACACTTGTATAAGAGAATACCAAGTTATTTTTATAAAAAATGTTAAGTCCCTAGGTATTTTTTAAAATAGCCTTAATGGGCAATTCTGTCAAGGGAGGATTGCTATTCTTAGCAAGTCTATGTCTTGTCAAGTGGCTCCAACTTGACTAATCTGAGAAGATTAGCCATCTGTCCTGAACAAGTTCATTTTTGCTCCACACGTCGCGTCCCCCTGGAGGACTGCTGAGTACGGGCTGGCTGGGTGCCTGCCCTCCTGCTCACCCACTATAGAAAACCCGAGGTTTCCTTGAGCACGAAGGAAAGGGAGTGGTTGGCAGCTCCTGCGATGAGGTCACTGGCTATTTTGTCCCAAATGTCGGACGTCCCTTTGACCTGGCAGTGTCACTTTGAAACTCCCAGCATTTTCAAAGGATGTGGAAAATGCCATACTGAAAAACTATGTTAATCCAGATATTTTGGTCAAGTGAAAAAGCCTGAATAAATATTTGAATAATAAACATGGGATCTTAATTTATATTCCACCAGGCTCTTAACTGCTTCCATTGATGCCTTTAAAGATTTCTGTCTCAGCAAAACAATATATTCAGTGGCATAAGTGACTGCCTGGTAAGCGCAAGGTCCTGAGTTCAATCCCCAGT
>NDGN011465790.1:4225-17341 GCA_002564285.1 Tympanoctomys barrerae
GGGCTGTGGCTGTAGCGCAAGCGGCCCAGGCGCCTGCCCGGCAAAGGAAAGGTCCTGAGTTCACTTCCCAGTACCAGAAAGGAAAACGAAAAGGAGTAAGAGGAAAGAAAATAAATGTAGAGCTGAACATCCAAATGTTATCAGTAATTAACTGTGAATGGTCTAAAGACAGAGTTCGGCACTGGACTAAACCCCACGACCCAGGTGTGTACTGTCTGTACGAAACTCCATTCAAGCAGTGATACAGGCAGGGAGAGAGTGAAAAAGGCAAAGATGAGCTACATCTAGAAATGCTGCTATTCGTGAAAAAACAGGAATAGTTATGCTAGTATCTGAGAAGGCAGACTTGTGAGAAAGAAATCCGGCGCGGTGCGTTCCGTCACGGTGAAAGGACGCGCGTTCCGGGAGCCAGCAGCTTGAGTGCGCACGCGCCGCACGAGCACCGCACGGCGTCGCAGCAGGTGCGCAGAAGCTGGAACGCAGAGGAGAGGCGGGTGCGTGGGCTCGCAGAGGTCGCAGTTGGGCACCCCTGCCTCAACGCTTGATAGGAAACCCGGAGCACAGGAGCAGCAGGAACGCCGTTAAGCGCGGTTCTGCGATGGACACCTGGCCCGATCCACCAGCGGCAGAACGCACTTCTTTTCAAGCGCGTACAGAACATTCAGTCAGATGGCTCATCTCCTGGGACATAAAACAAACTTCAAAACTTTAAAGAATTGCAAGCGTACGTACTATTTTCTGTGACCACAGAATCCAACAGGAAATCAGTAGCAAAAATAACAGCAAAATCTGAAACACTGGAAAGTAAACAACACCAAAGTAGCCCGTAAGCCCGAAAGAGAGGCTGGTGTGCAATAGAAGGGTACCCTGAAGTAGGTGAAAGTGGAGACGCAGGGCGCGCATCCAGGAGACGCGGCACAGCAGTGCGGCGGCCGGCGTCCCGCTCTGAGTGCAGACGCCTCAGGAAGACCAGAAAGCGCGAGCAGGCGGAGGAGAGGAAGCTGAGCAGCACACGCAGTGACAGCAAGAAGTAAGAGGCCAGCGACACAGGCCTGCTGCTGGGGAGAGGTGAGGACAGTCGATGGGCGTCCAGCAACCCAACCGCGAGAAGAGACGGAAACAGAGCGAACGGAGGGCTCTGCTGCAGATCCTGCCGGGGTGATAGGAGACCGCGGTGGCCGGCTTCGCAGAGGGCAGCTTCACCGCTGAACGCGACAGGCCAGCGCTCCCCAACGGTACGTATTGCCACAGTTCGATAGGATGTGGCTCATTTAGGCAGCCCTGTAATCACAAAAGAAACTGACTTTGTAATTACAAATTTCCAAAAAAGGCAAGTCCTGGCTTGGATGACTTCCATGGTGAGTTCCACCATTTTATGAAGAATAAACACCAAAATTGTACAACTGCAGACAATGGAAGAGGGGAAGAACGTTTCCCATTCGTTGTATGATAAAGCTAATAGCAATGTGATAGCAAAAATCAGGCGGAGTTAAAAAACAGATTATGTTCCTCATGAATATGTGCACAAAACATCTTTGAAAATTATTAGCAAATACGATTCAGCAATATGTTGAAAGAATTATATGCCCTGACAGCTGAGAGTTAGCCCAGGGGTAAAAGACTTGTTTAGAATGTGAAATTCAAGTAATTCAGCCCACCATAATCACCTAACGAAGTGTACATCGTTACATCTGTGCCAGCAAACGAAGCATTTGGAAGAGCCAGCAGTCACTCCTCTTAACTTTCAGAAAAATAGGAGTAGCTCAGCCTGCTAACATCTATTTAAAAGCCCTGAGGTTACTGTTGTTTGTGAAAGTTGAGTGCTTTCCGGATGCAAGAACAGGGTGCACATGGCCAGTCTTTCTGCTTTTATTCAGCATCAGTCCTGGAAGCTTAGTGTAATTAATAAAAGAAATAAAAGACATGCCATTGGAAGGGAAGAGACAGGCTGCGTCCGCTAGGCTGGCGTGGCTGCGCGGAAAGCCCTGGGCCCCGGCCCCAGGGTGAGTGGGGTGCAGTGGGGCTTCAGGGAGGCCGTGGGAGGGTGCGATGAGAAAATGCAGAGCGTCGGTGAAAACCGCTCTCGGTGATAAGAAGATGGTTCCTCACGAAATTAAGATCCAGAGATAAGTATCTTTTTATCCACCAGTGGAGGGGCAGGGCAGGAAAGAGGAAAGGAGGGGAAGGGGAGGAGAGGGGGAGGACAGATCCTTCGCAGTCAGTAGTCTGCCCCAGCGTCCCCTGGATGAGCCTATTTAGTAGCCTGGGATGCTGGCCTCTTTTCCCAGAGCCCTGCAGGTGCCTCGCAGGTGCCATTAGGAAGGGATCGTGGCGTAGAGCTGGAGGCGGGTGGAGCTGCGCTGACGGTGCCCATGATCTGCCAGGGCAGGCCCGTCTCGCAGGGCTCCCTCTGCGTGCAGTCAGCTGGGCGTGAACGTGGGTGTGCTCCCGTGGTGCTCCCTCAGCCAGCGGTGCAGCCGCAGAACCTTAGCAGTGTCGGGATGGTTGCGAGCCAGGCTGTCGCGGCGGGGAGGTAGAGCGGGCCGCTTAGCGACACTCAAGCCAGAAGTGCCCGGAACCTGCCAACAGTATGGCGTTTAAGCTAAAGAAAATCGTAACACGGCAGGAAGCAGTCTCCAAGTTACTTGGAATGTGCAAAACCTAGGCGACAACTTTTCCTTGGTTTTCAGGAGATATGAAAGGGAGAAAGAAACATGGACGTGGACGTTGTAATGCTGATTTTGTGTTCTTTTTTTCTCGCAGTTGGCTTTTGAAACAATGAGTGTCATCTCTGTGGTCACGAATTGTGCTCTGATTGGAATGTCGCCGCAAGTGAATGCAGTCTTTCCAGAGTCAAAAACGGACCTTGTTTTGATTGTGGTTGCAGTGGAGGTAAGTGGCCACACGACCGCTGTCGGAAGCACCCACAGCGGGCGCCTGCTGCTCCCCAGCGGGCTGTCCCCGTCGCCCATAACCTGTGGGGAGTAACGCATGTTTATTCTAAGAAAGCTGAGCAGTCCGGCTTGGCAGGTTGGCAGTCACTGTGACGTGCAGCTGCACATGAAGGTGACCTCCAGCCCCTGCTGCCTGTCCAGGCCCGAGTGGATAAACGCCACTCAGGATAGCATTTGGTGAACTTGCCATGTGTTTTGCGTGTATTCTAGGGAAAATATCACTCCTGTTTTCTTAAGGAAATCCTCAGAAATGTTTGTTGATGATTCGTGCTGTAGGTCTAGAAGTCATTGTAAACACTCGCAGACTCTAGAATGTAATTTGCGGAAGCATTTTGAATATGAAGTATGTTTAGGCACTTGTGTACCTGGGAGATTTATATTTTATATATATATATATATATATATATATTGTGTTTTAGAATATGGACTCCTGCAACAGGGTGAAAATTAAACATTAACCAAATTTAAATCGAAGGATTTGCAATTAATTGGTTGTATAGCTGGTGATATCATTGTCAAAAGAATATTATGACCTTTCATTTTTAGATATTTTCAAAATAGAGCAGTTGTAGAAATTTATTTTTATTTTATGAAAAAATTCATAACAAATAGACAATATTTAATAGCGTGTATCATTATCTTCAAAGTAGTTACTGAGAATACAAGGTACAGAGCAAAAAAATTGTTGTGCAGAATAAGCGGAGAGGTAAGAGCACAGGCTCCTGGAGTTAGTCCTCGTGGCCCAGGCCTTAAGCCCTCGGCTGGCTGAGGGCGTGGAATCGTGAGCTGCGCACCTCCAGCACCGCTGAGGGAGAGACATTCCCAGCGCCAGTGAGGGAGAGACGTTCTGCTTGGCCCCCTTGCTTTCTCCTGTCTGATGGGGCGCTGCCCAGTATACGTGCTGCCTGGAGAATAGGTACTTGGGAACATAGTTTCAGACAGCAGTGAGTAGGAGCCAGAGCAGGCCGCCCTGTTGGGAGAATGGGGCTGTTTGAATCGTGTGGGTTGAGAGGCTTGTGGAGCACTCTCAAGGCTGATTTGCCACGTGTAGAGGTGTGAGAGTAGAGGAGGTGGTTGGTGGGAGGGCAGGAGAGGGCCTGCTGAGGCCTCACCGTGACTGCAGATCTAGAGACTCGCCTGTGTGGTACATCAGGGTGATTAGGCCCGGGCCTGACTTAGGCCTGAAACTGTTAAGAGTCCCAAGTGACCCGACAGCATTCGCCAGAGGACCATATTTGTTGGTGCTGCAGTATAGACGGAACTGGTCATTAGACCATTTCGTGGTAAATGTTGGACAGGACCAGGGAGAGAGTAATGGTATTGGGAGACACAGAAGCCTGACGCCATTCCCAGCCGAGAAGGGAGCTCTGTCTAGTCCTGGTCCATCCTAGCCTTGGGCAGCTCTGCGTAAGCTCAACGCTCTCTGTCCCTTGAATTGCTCGGCACACTCCAGGCTCCTGCCTGGCCCAGGCCTGCTTCTGTGTGCTGCTGCGGAAGCTGCCGCTTTTCCTGGTGCCTGCTGACACCTCTGACCCGGCTCTGGCTTCTCTTGGGAGATTTGTCACCTGCAGAAAGCGCCTGCAGGATGGTGGCCACCTGGGCTGCCCCCTTGCTTTGTCATGTTGGAAGGCAGGTCCCAGCTTTGAGGTGTGAAATGAGCATCACGTGTGGTAGTGCGAAAGCGACCTCAGAGAACGCCTTGGAGATGACCAAAATATTAGCAAGTGGACTAATTTTATTCTAGTGTTGCTGAGGCCTCAGCTGAGTGCCATCTGGTCTGGTAATGAATCCAAAAAGTAGAACAACTACCAATAAACTAGAAAACAAACTTTGCATTTATTCCCATCCTAGTTGGTAAGATCGTGTTGAAATTTTTATTTTCTTTGAGACAGGGTCTCACTGTGTAGTTCAGGCTGTCCTTGAGCTCACAGTGAAGCCAAGCTGGTCTTGAACTTGTGATCCGCCTGCCTCGGCCTCCTGAGTGCTGAGATTACGGGCGTGGGTCACCACAGCCGCCCTCCTGCTGGAGCAGTGACTCAGGCTATTCGAAGGTGACTGGGCTTCTGGCTGTATGCGTTAGCTTACGTGTGACAGTCATGTCAGCCTCTCCTCGTATCAGAGCATCGCGTGTACCTCTTACGTGTATGCCATTTTTATTTGTCAGTTATACCTCAGTAAAGCAGAAACGGAGAATAGGGCAGAAATTTCATCAAAAGAATCAGCACATCAAATTATCCTTTCTTTATAAGACTTTCAGACCTGAAAGTCTTTTTTTCAAGAAAGGAAATCAAGTCTTAAAATTAATTTTAAAATAAAATCATTATTGTATTATTTTTCAGTTTTCATGGAGTATATATTTTGCAGCATGTAATTAGTTTGTACAATGCATTGCTATCAGTAGCGGCATGTTAATGTGCTGGGCGTTGCGCTTTCATGGATTTGTTTGTGGTCCCTAACATTTCCTTAATTAAACCTTAACAAGTAAGTTTTAAGTATGTATAAATTCTTGTATAAATTTTAACAACTTGATGGAGAAAGGTCTACTTTAAGATGTTAATCTTCCTCCAAATTAATATCTAAAATCACTTTCATGGTTAGAATTTGTAAATGCAACAAAGAAGTCTCCTGAGTGCTACTTTTGACCTAATTTGAAATGGGGCTGGGGGCCAGCCAAATAGCTCAGTGGATTAAAGCGCCTCCAAGCAGGCCCAGGGGCCCGAAGTTCAATCCCCAGGCCTGCTGTGCTAGGCCCACTCCCCTGGTGTGCACTGAGACAGGAGTTGAGACTGGGCGTGTTGGCGTGCGCCTGTAATCCCAGCCCTTGGGAGACTGTAAACAGGCGGATCACTATGAGTCCAATCTAGTAGTGAGACCCTGAACACCCTTGTAGATCCTTCCCTAAAATACAAAAAGAAAGAAATAGGATGGATCGATAGTTTTACTAGCATTTGGCTCAAATTTCCAAAGCTGTAGAACTTGAATTTCTTGGTTAGGTTTTTGATTCTTCAGTATTTTAAGGTCTTAATTGAATGCAGCATGAAATTGACTGAAGGCTAAAATAATCCTTGCAATACAGAGAACGCAGTGTCTGGTCACAACTCTTGTGTGTTTACTGCCCTCTAGCGGTGACTTTGAGCGCCACTTATTTTTGTGATAAAAATTTATTGTAATTGAAAAGGGGCGCAGCCCACCAGTGCCTGCCGTGGAAGTGTGACCGAACCATCGTGGGTCATAAATAGTCAAACTTTGGCAGGGTTAGGAAGTGCAACCCCAAGAGCAAATCACTGTGCAACTGATTTTCCTTAAGTGACACTACTTTGATGAATTTATTTCACATTTTTTGTGTCATTTCTAGCCAAAGATTACTATTTTAGATACAGAATTACACAAAAAAGTCCAATTCCTAAAAACCAGAAATGACTTAAAATTCTACAAATATGAAGTGTTTGGTTCTGTTTCACATTCCTTCATGGTGGCTTTTCGGAAGATTCGCCTCCGTAGCTGCGACCTCTCCCTGCCCCTCCCTGGCTCCTCCTGTCCTTGGACGTCCTGTCCCCTTCCTGCAGTTGCATGGATATTTGCTGTCCTACCCTCCTGGGTGTCCTTCCTGAGAGCCGGCAGGGGGGGCTCCCAGCAAATCCTAGGAGCGGAGAAGGGTTCCAGGCACCCCTGTCCCACGTTGTTTTCAAGGGATTAAGCAACTGCTTCTAAATGCTTCCTAACAACTGAGTCAGGTTTCTCTTACAGTGTGAGCATATTATAATTAGTGGCAGTTAGCTAACAATTAATTTGAAATGTGTCATTGAAGACTCTGATGTTGGACTTTCGGGAACTATGAAAGCACAGATATGGCTGAACTATGCCCAGACGGTGGGTGTAGTGCAGCGCTTACCACGGGGGCTGCCGCTCCAGGCTTGAGTGCGCACGTCTTTGACCAGCTCTGGGTCTTTGAATGGTTGGGTGCCCTTTTCTACTCTTGTGGGGATTCAATGAATAAACACATGTGTTATGTTTGCTCTGGAGCTAGCAAGATTACTCAGTATTTGTTAGCTTTTAGCCTACCCCAACCTCAGAAAAATTGTGTTCTTATAGAGGTCTCTGGTCCTAATAGAAAGGCTTGATTATTAAACTCTAGGAATTCGTTTGCAAACTTAAGCTAGGAAGAAACCCATAGCTACCCAGGTTGCCCATGTGGCGGCCGCTTCACAGGCAGAGCACACGCTGGGCTTGTGGGAGGAAGGAGGGCTTGGCTCTTCCACGAGGGTGCTCCTGAGAACAAATCCAGAGCCATAGTCTTTGTTCCTGCTGTTGTCGTCTTTGTTCCTGCTGGTAGTTTTGGATGTCTCCTGGTCTTGCTGTGGGCGAACATCCTGAGATTTTATCCAGTTTCCCATGGTGCGGGAGTGATCAGGGCCAGCCTCGCTGTTCTTGTGCTGAACACGCGGGCCACCACTCCCGCCAGGCCCGGGCTGGTGGGCACAGCCCGCTTTGGAGATTTGCACAGGCAGAGGCCCCGGATGAGCGGTGCTCGGGCCCCTCCCGAGGGCCCAGGGGCCAGCCCCTCCCGCCCTGCTGGTGGGGTCGGGGTGCAACTGTGGAGACGTGGTCACTCGCTGAGTCCACCGATTACCAAGTAGTATTTTGTCCCCAAGTTTGCTTGTGTGGCCTCCTTGTCACAGTGTAACTAAGTGTGTGAAGACTGCTGAGAAGCAGGTGCTGCAGCAGTAGAAAACTTCACTTCTGGGAAGACCTTTGAAGGACTCCAGGAGGACAAACTGCTCTCAGATCGGGTGGTGGTGGGACAGCCATGGGGTTGGGGAGCAGCAGAAGGCAGCCATTCCAGCTTCTGTCTTCACAAGTGGCTCTCAGGTTTTCACTCTTCTTTAAAGAAAGCAAACCTGGGTGGGTGTCTGGACGCTGTCTTCGGGCGTCACCATCATGAGGTTGGTGTGTGCCACCTCCGCTCCCCCCGCCCCCGCACTCCAAAGTGCAGAAAATCATGTTTTCAGATTCCCTGTTCAGTCCTTTCGTTTGCTTCTCAGGTAGCTGATGTATTGCTTGTCCTAGTTGTAGTACCTACAGGCCCCTTCTGTGTGAAGCCTGGCTCCTAGGCGTGCCAGTGGAGAATGCTTGTGTTGCAGAGCACCAGCCTGTGCACCTGAGTGTTAGCATGTACTGCCTTTAAATATGGTTGTGTTGATGCGCGACTCTTGCAAGTTTTTAAAGGTCTCACAGTGGCTCAGCTAACTTGTTCCCTGCCCTAGTCAGCAGTCAGCCGCAGTAGACAGTGCTGTCTGCAGGAGAGAACAACCCAGCAGCCTCTCGGCACCGTGAAGTCCTCCTCTCAGAGTCTGGTTGCATCGCTTGTTGCTGCTTCAGAGTGAAAAGTGACCCTGCAGAACCCTGCGCATGTCCCCGGCCAAGTGCTTCCGACGCGGAGCGCTGCGTGTGTCCATTGCTCAGTGTTCTAGATGCTGACGAAGAAAGTGCTTGGGGTGTTCATTCATGCACTCGTTCCTTCATGGGAGTGGGGAGTGGACCCAGGGCCTTCACCCTGGGCTGCTTTCCCAGTCTCTTCCTTGTTGTTGAGACAGGATCTCACTAAGTTACCCAGACTGGGCTCAAACTTGCTTCCTCCTGCTTCAGCCTCCCAGAGTGCTGGAATGAGGCACCGGCCACCTGGCCCAGCTGGGGAGTTCTTCTCTGAGAGTGGTTTCTGGTTTCTCTCCTTTAAGTCTCTGCGCTCAGGGCCTGTGGGCGCCTGCACCTCCGTATCTCCAGCTTTCCTGGCCTGTGCACAGGGTCCAGCCCGGACGTCGTGCAGTGGCCCCTGGCCCTTGCCCGCTGACCGTTCTTGCGTGGCGATGAGCTCTCCTAGATGGAGAGCCAACCCAGTCAAACGCGCCTCCCTCTGATTTTCAGATTTATTCCTTGGTGGGGGGCAGGATGATAAGAAAGCATTCCGGGCTGTGGGCTTTTCCTTAGCAGAAGCAGGCTGTATTTCTGAAGAGCGCAAGTGGGCTTGCAGCCCAACAGAAGCTTCTACTCCCGAACTCTGGCTGGAAGAGTGAGCAGTTACAAATCACGGGTGACCGTCACTCTGAGAACCACTGGGACTCAATGAGAACAGCTGGGGAAACAGGAGAGTACGCTCTTGTCTCTGGAGGGCCCTGCCACACATGGCATCATGTACAGTAGGGTGACCCGCCCTGATGTGGGCGGCACAGCAGGGAGGCTGGGGCTGCTGCGTGCCTGGCAGCTGTCCCTCACCATGCTCTTCCTCGGTGACATTTGCACCTTGGCCCCAGCCTAGGGACAAACCCTCTGTGACTGGGAGCCACACAGACCTCTCCTCCTTGTAGGTGGCTGTTCCTGGGTGTTTGTCTGTGAAGGGGGCAGGGCGTGCGGGGCCAGGGCTCTGAGGGCAGGGACACCTGCGAGGAAGTGGAGCATCGTGGCAGCAGCGGGCCCTGGAGGCTGGGCGCGTGAAGGGGATGGGGGGGACCAGCAGAGGGCCCGAGCTGGGTCAGAGGTGGCGCCCACATAGGTGGCATCCAGAGGGGCTGCTGGTATGCCAACATCGTAGTCATCTTTCACCGACTGAGCTCTGCGAGGCCATTCACCGACCCATAGGTGAAACAGAAGCTGGGCTCTCCACATCTTCTCCTTATGAGGTTGAGCATCCAGCCATAGGTGCTGGGAGCGGCCCCTGCCAGGGCTGGGGTACGGTGAGGTGCTTAGGTCCCCAGAGTGCCTGGCCTGGGCGTGTGCCTTCCGCCTGCTGTCCCTTGTCCTCACCCCGTTCTCTGCACTGTTCGGACCTGGTGTGGCTGCCGCCTCCTCTCCAGCATCTCAGACCGGCCTTGTGTTCCGTGGTCCTCTGGGCCCCGCGGGCCCTGCCCAGGTCTCCCTTCTGCTGTCCTGCAGTGCCCCCTTCTGCCACAATGGCAGAGCCGCCTGTAACTAGGGAAAGCCGTGCTGCGGGAGGCGGCCTCTTCTTTACTCGACTTCCACCTAGAGACCTGTTTCTGACTTTCCTGTCTGTTCTGGAGGTAAACTGGAGGTGAGGCACGCTTTTCCCCTCAAGTGCTGGGCCTCAGTGTCATTTCAGGGCTGACTTTTGAAGCTTCCTCTTACTCCCCCCAGTTCACACAGCATGTCTTTAAAGTCAGGTTTGGGGCCGGGGAGATAGCTCAGCAAGTTCAGGGACTGGGGTTCGATCCCTGGCACCACATGTTGCACAGGCCCCACCCCCAGGCCGCTGAGCTGGCAAATGAGTCCGGCACGGTGGCACACGCCTGCAGTCCCAGCTCTGGGGAGGCTGAGACAAGAGGATCACTACAAGTCTGAGCTGCGTAGTGAGACCCTGTACCAAATACAAATAAATAAAGAATAAAGTCAGGTTTCTCAGTGTGTAACAAGCCCCGCTCAGCAACTTGTTTCCCTTAGGGAAGCGATCCGAAATTAACAGCACTCCAGGCTGTGAGGGTTGCGTTTGGTCAGTCCCACTTCCCCAGATACTCACTGGCCACGGACCTGAATTGCATTCAGCTGGGTGCTCGTGTTTCAGCAGCGTAGATGTCTACATTCTAATTGAGTGTGGGAATGGTGCCGCTCTGACCGCTTGTTCATAGTATCTCTGGTTATTTTGACTCAGGGCCGCTGCGCTCTGTTGTGGCGTCCCCTCTCTGCCCTCGGGTGTGCTGCTTGGAAGCTACGAGGGCGCTGGTAGTGTGCTGGCCCCAGGGTGCCACCGTGCAGTTGGGTTCCGTTAGGAGTGCAGGACCGCGTCCTGGGGCTGCAAGGCGCAGAGCTGCCTGTGACCTCCTCCAAGCTGATAGAAAGTGTCATCAGTGCATTGTGGCATAAACCTTGGTGAAAGTAGCGCCTGTGGCTGTGACGAATCACGCAGGGAGAGGAGGGCTTCTGGGTGCCGATCACCTTCTGAGGACGCATCTTGTTTTCCATACATCAGTTACGGACGCCCGTGTTCCCACACAAGCCAGCGGCCGCAGCTCCCCCTGCACGTGGGGTCGGGGTCTTCTCTGCCACCTGCCATGCTGGCCTTGAGGGCCAAGGCAGAGTGAGGACAGGCAGAGGGTGACCTGCAGAGGGAGGGTGGGGTCCCCAAGCTGGGCTCTGTGCTCCCACAGAGACCACTTCTAGCCCTGCATGCGGAGACTGATGGCCACCACCTGGGCGGAGTGTGCCGCCTGGGATGAGGTCTGGGCACAAGGACCTGTGGGGGGGCACGGCGGGAGGAGCGCAGGTGCTGGGCAGTCTTGTAGACCATGCAGTTGCGGAAGGAACCCGGGGGAAAGAGCTGCCGTCGCCTCCATCTGTTCTTGTTGTCCTCCACCTGCAAACCCACCAGGTACTCCACAAGGACTGGAGCAGATTGGAGGCTCAGCTCTCGGCGCTGGCTTCTCCCTGCTGTTGTCCTGGTCCCGGCATGCTAGAAGGGCACCCATCAAGGCCGAGGTCCAGGCTTTACTCTGGGGGTCTGCCCTGGGTTAGAGGCTGCGTGAGGGCTAAGCGCAGTTTGGGGAGCGTGCGTTCTTCATGGGGTCACACATCGCCACAGGTCAGAAGGCAGAGGCCCGAAAGTGCAGCGACAGAGTCCATGGCTTCCACTGCTGGGGCCAGAGCCTCTGTGTCGCCGGGTTCTTGTATGTGCATCCAGGGACGTTTACTGCACACTCAGGTGTGTGCATGTGTGTACATGTCTGTCCGTCTCTTAAGCAGAGTTTAATAAGCCTGTTGTGCACCTCATTGCCTAGGACAACTCTACGTGAAGGAATGCGGATGTAATGCTGTTGATCTTCAGTACGTGTGGCCTGTGTGGCATTTCACAAAGCAGCTTTGACCTTTCCGGAATAAGGAGGTTGTTGCATCTTGAATGGGTCACAGGCTAGAGAAGGGGTAGGAGTCCTGTTGTTCTAGCCGCAGATCTGCCTGTTTCACCTGCAGCTCGGCAGGAGCGGGCGCTGCTTTGTGAATACAACTGGTTGGTCCTGCTCTTCGCCAGGGGTGGTTCCAGCATTGGGCTGTGGCCAAAGCAAAGGCACAGGCTGCTTTTGGATGTAGCGTAGCTTTTTAATAAGAATGAATTTCTTTAGAAGCACTGAGGCCGAAGCCTGTTTAAACAGACACCTGTGCAGTCATGGAATGAGAATCCGTTTCACCAGGGAGATTCTGCAAAGGCTCCGGATTCCAGAGCCTATGCCGTGTCTTTAAAGTAAGCCTGTAAGAGTGGACAGCTGCAAAGCAGCATACCCGCTGGCCTCCTCGGTCCACTTCCAGGCATGTCTCCTAAGTTGTGAGAGTGGGGTTCTGCGTCTGCCGCTCCCACCCGCCCGGCCCGGCCCGGCCCCCTACCTCTGCTCCCTCTGGGTTCCCCTGCCCTCGGCCTTTCCCCCTACCCTCTGAAGTGGGCCTGCGTGGTTTTCCTGCCTCTATGGGCCCCTTTTTTCTTCAGTTCTCCGTGTGGGTGGTATGAGCGAGGGAAGGGAGGTGCGTGGCCCTGCCACAGAGGTCACAGACACAGGGTCTGGACATCTGTCCAGCACAGGATGAGGCCCCAGGTGAAGAGCGGTGCCCACATTCCCTGTCACGGCCTCGTGCGCCTCGCACTCCAGAACTGAGCACACAGCAGCCCTTCCCAGTCATGAGCCTCTGGGGGTGCGATGCCGGGAGCTTGGGAAGGACTGCTTTTGTTGTTGCCTTTATTCCTTCAGGGAAAAAGCACTGAGATGGTGTGAATTAAAATGACTTTTCTTCTGTGTATCATGAGGGATTTGAGGGCGGGGCTGTTTTGTACCTGATTCTGATGTGAATATACACATGCTCAAATTCATAAAACTGTGTGCTAAAAGGCAATTTTATAGTATGATAAAAATTAAAACTGGGGCTGCAAGTATAGCTCAGCAGCCCAGCAACTGCCTGCAAGCAGGAGGTCCTGAGTTCAATTCCTGGTAACCCCCCAAAAAATAAAAATAAAGAGGATTTGTTTTGCGAATGTGTGTGCTCGTTGCAGAGAGAGATCTGTAACCCTGGAGCTGTGAAGGCCTCCCTGTGGTCCAGGTGAACTGCTGCCCAACTGCTTTACAGAAAGCGAGCGACTGAAGGATGTGGGCGGCGCCTCTTTCTGCACCCCTCCCCC
>NDGN011465807.1:2274-7274 GCA_002564285.1 Tympanoctomys barrerae
CTCCTCCTCCTCCTCCTCCTCCTCCTCCTCAGGTTTTTGCAAAGAGCTGAGTCACCCAGGGCATGAGGCACTGCAATTCTTACTGCCTCACAGGGTTAGCAGTATGTGCTATCTGTGCATTCTTTGCTTTCTGTGAACACAAAGCATAGTCATGTGGTTATCTTGTTACCTGTGTCCCTGAGATGCAGCTGTCCTGTGAGTGGCTGTTGTTATCTGTCTGTAGTTTTGCTTCAGCTGGTTGGCTTATTTGCTTTATTCCTTACTATAGTTCCAGGCTTGCTGTTTCTCTTCCTATATAATTAAATGATTCCATTTTGAATAATTACATTTAAGTGCCAACTGCGTGCAAGGAGCATTTCGAACATGAAATTCGACATAGTCTTTCCAAGTAGATTCACCATCTAAATAAAATGGGATGTTACCATGGAGAGGATATGTACAGCCTCAGGTAAACTTAATCTTGGTGCAGTTCTTATCATTTTAAGCCAGTAGCAGTATCTGAAGACAAAAGGCAAGGTTATTCAGTTTTGTTACCTCTGACTTGCTTTTTGTCAGACACGAACACATACATGCCTCCACTCTTAAAAATACACAGGAAGGGAGCTGGAAGGTTTCAGTATGGTTCAGATGAGAGGATGGACTTTTATAAAAATTTCCAGAATATTCATAGTCACCCAGTCAGTGGTGAGGGGAGCAGAGAGCTGTGTGTGAATACCATGCACACCCTTCACAGAGTTGCTGTCGATTCTGGGAATTTGGAATGGTTCCTCCTCCTTTAGGAATGAGGGCTTTTCTTCCGCGGGGGACAGAGTCACACCACCGCCACAGTGCTCAGCTGAGATTGAGGAGCCCAAAACAACAAAAGCAAAAACCCAAACCAAAATCACAGCCATAGAGACTAGAGTCACTCAAACCCCTGCCTCCTCCTCAAGTACCCTGTGCTCTAAACTGAGTGCCTGTGCCTGTGGGGTGAGCACGACACCCTGCGCACCCTTTTTTGTGTGGCTGAAGTTAGGCTTAGGTGAAGTTGTACTTGAAGGCACCTGGAGAATCCATGACTGGTCAAACATAACTTTCCTGAAGAACTGTTACAGGGGCTGAAACGAAACAATAGAACAAAAAATCGGCTCCTTCACACCAAAAGCAAACAAGGGTGTAAATTCTGGGCATTCAATTGAGGCTATATTTCTTAGAATCATGGTAATAAGTTATTGGCTTTGCTGTTATTTTATAATGAGAATTTATGTAAATCATCCAAGAAGAGTTGGGGTTTTCCTGTTATTTTCCTATCATTTAAAAATGCATTTTTCTTAGGCAAGTCATTGGCTTCCAATGACTTTAATTGGCTTCTAATTTCTGTTAATAGAGGTTTCAATACATAGATATTATTGGGTCTATAAAATATTTAAGACCATAAACTTGTTAATAATAGTCTTTAGGTATACGTTGTTTGTAGTTGGATTGACTCAGCAGAGAATTTTTTTTAAACTGATACCCTAAGGATATTTTTTGTACAAGTTTCCTTTGCCCTATATCTGCTCCCTTGGTGAGCTTTCCTTCCACATGAGTACTGGTGGATATTTGTTGTGTGTGTATATGCTTCTGAGTTAGACATTTTCTTCAGATTCATATTTGTGGATAAGGCAATGTTGATTGATTGAATTAGCCTTGTCATATACCACTGGTCTTGGTTTGTAGTTTGTGAAAACACAGGAGGAGAAATAAGAGCCAAGCAGAACCTCATTACATGTAACCTTAATGCTTTAATGTTATAACTTTAGGCAAAGCTAATAAAATATGCAGAGGACTCTTAAATAATTTAAATTATCTAAAAAATTGAGCATATTCCTTCAAATAATAATGGCTTTCATGATCTGATTTTTTAAAATTCATTTCTCATGTCTTGAATTACTTAGAGGTATAGATATCAAAGTAAGTTTGAGTTTATTTAAGATTATTAAATATATTTGTTATCACACAGAGCCGCTGAAGATTCCCTATTTTAGCCTCCTGGTTGTAACCTATAGTGTTACGCAATACATGATTCTGGGAACATATCCGATAATGTCATTTTAGTATAGTTAATTTTTAGCACTTCTGCTTAATCTAATGCTCTGATTTGATTCCTTGATTACTTAGAACCACTAATCGATTCCATCAACTTGAAAAACAACCCCACATTTTCAGTACCTGTTATTTTGTGCTGCTTAAAATGAAAGCTTTGCTTACTGTTTTAATATTGCAGTCTTAAACTGGGAAACCGCTACTTCCATCATGTATTTTCATTACTGTCTTTATATACTCTTTGGAAAGGATACTAGTGAGAATACAATGAATTGTGGCAACTGTGATTAAAATGAAGATAAGTATGTTTCGAAAACTTTTCTTCCTATTTCTCCGTGATTACAGAGAAGAATTGTGTGCTCTAAGCATGGCATATTTTGCTTCCCCTGCTGATGTAGTTAATGGCAATAAATACTCTGTATTGATCACTACTTAATTCGAATGGAAAAGTAGACTAAGGCTGGAAACATGGCTTAGCATTTAATATCTTTTTGAAGCAGTTTGTAAATTTAAAAAATTGATATAATTGCCCCAAATATGCTTTTGTTATTGGATCCACTTCATGCTGTAAAATTATTCTCATTTTACATCTTTCCTAAATATTATTTTGTTCACAATCTATATTTTTTCCTGGTACTACTTTGCTGTTTTTTGATTAGCTAAAAATCTGTTGCTTCCACTTTAGCTCCGTTTACAAACACAAAAACCATAGAGAACATTCAAGATTAGTATAGGAACACAAAAAGAAATGGACGAGAGCTATCTAAATATTTCAGATGTAGTCAGATTATTCAAGGGGGCAGTTTTAATCCATTAATTTAGTATGAGGATGTTTAATACAAATATTTCTCTTTAAACAAGGTTTTTCTAGTTTAAAAGATGTTGAGAGAAGCCTCTTATCTAAAACAAATGCTCTCAAATTTTGTTTTTTGTTTTTGCTTTTGAAGAAAAGGCTGACGCACAAACTGCCCTCATACTTGAATATAATTTATTCGTAGTCAAAACAGATTGCCATTTACACACTAGGTATTAAAAGCTAGTTAGAGTCATTAGAGTGGTCTTTCTAATGCTGTGTATTAAGACATTCAATGCAAGATTTATTTTCAAGCTATTTTGGGGCCACGAGGGAAGTTGTTTTCCTTATGAAGGAAATTCTGTATTTTGCTTCATTCTTTGTAGTTTTAAAAAATGTAGAACAGAGGACAGAATGGGAGCTGGCTGTTTCTTCGAATCCTAATACAGTATGTCTTCTTAATGAACCTGCCGCAGTGCCCAGAAAACAGCTCCCTGCAAATAAACATGCTCCGAGTGATTTAGCCACAATGTCCAGACTGTGTAAACATCTAATTATTACAATAAAATTGTCAATAAATTTACATTACGGCTCCCTTTTCAAACGTTAACCAACTTTTTCTTAGCTTGATAAAAGGGCATAAATTGTATTTTTATGCGTTGGTGTTTTTGTTTTCATTACACTTCCGGCTGCACTCTAAACAAAAGACCTCAAGCCTTAATGTCTTGAGTTATTCTTGTGTGAAGGAAACTCCTACAGTTGTTTATTAAGGTAATGCGCTATTTTTTCCTTTCATAGTGAGGTGGACGCGGAGCCTTCATAGTCTCATCTTTAGTCATGACATCTTTGCAAAAAGCGGTAAAGCCAATATTGTAGTCACTGCAGCTTTAAGAGACGCACAAAGAATTAAGGTCTCTTATAACCCACTATTAGAATGAGAATTTAAGTTATATTAGAAGCAAAAGATAAACCGACAGAACGCAATAATTTCCTTTAACAAAGATTATGTCCAGTTTTCGGAATTATGATATCACGTTGAACATAATTGTGGAATAACTCCCCCTTACACGTATATCTTATATAACTGCTGCATTAACATTAGAAAAGCAGAGCAATATTGAATTCTAATGAGGTCTGGCCTATATGCTCTGCGAGGAGAAGAATGAGGATAATTCATTTGTATTCTCCGAAGTGCTCAGAGATCCACGCGCATCCCTGCGGCTCAGCGCGTGGCGCTGCTCAGCTGCTGCTCCTTGGAGGGGCGTTCACTGTTCTGAACGGCGGCGCGTCTGAGCTGGGGAGACAGTGTACCACTTTGCCAGTAGCCGTGGTTGCCTCATGGCTATTTAGTTACTTGGTCTCTGCACGAGTTGCTTCACCTGTTCTTGCGGCCGTTGAGCACGGCCATCCCTGGGTCGGGGACAGTGCCCCTCTGTCAGAACCACACACAGGCCGAGGAACGCAATCCAGTAGGTGCATGCAATTCACCGTCCTCAGTAAACATGTCGGCTTTGAGTAAACAATGAGATGACAGTGAGGTATTTTTTCATTAAAAAAATCTGAAAAGAAAATGCTCCATTTGGTCTGATATTGGTGGTTCAGGAAAAACTGCGTTCATTTGTGAGTCTTGCTGACATTCTGAGAAAACAGCCCATTTTGGAAAGTTATATTTAGCAAAACCAAGGAATGGAAGATTTTAGCAAATTGCCACGTAAAATGATCTGCACAAAAAGGCGTTGGGGAAGTGAGCTAAGGCCTGTGCCAAACAGATGGCACCCCCTGCTGTGTTTTTGATTGAAAAAGAAAGGTAACATTTGCAGCCACGTCAAAGAGACAGTGATCAGCTAAACAAATTGGTCTCCGAAGTACCCCATTGCTGGAGCAAGCCCCGCTGCAGGGTACGGGAGAGGCTGTATTTCAAAATAATGCTATGTTTGCGTCTTTCCTAAGTGAAGGAATATGTCCCCCTTTCATGCGGCAAAAGGAGGATGAGGTCTTTGTTGAAATCGGCTGCTGTATTATCTGCAGAATAAGCAATAGAACCCTGCAAGTAGCACAAGTGCATGTTTTCTCTGATCACCACCAAATGGCGACAAATAATATTCGAGAAGACCTAGCAGCTTCTTATGTTGTTCACTTTCCT
>NDGN011465807.1:9774-20903 GCA_002564285.1 Tympanoctomys barrerae
AACAACCCCAGTTATCTACAAATTAAGTTGCCAAGAGGGAAATTTATTTTTTATATCATACAGTTCTCAAGAAATATAATCCTGGATGAGAATAGATTTTTTTAACATTAAAGTTTATTATTATTTAGGGGACATTAAAGCAAGACAATGGTCAACAGCAATCACTTTATAGCACTTGTGGGACGTTGGAAATCAGTATGTTGAGCAGCCTCCTGTTAAGCAGACTTGGAGTGCTTACTATACAGTGAATATTGGTGTTGTATAAAATGTAGTAGCACAATTTATCACGCAGAAGAGGAGTTAGCAGTTGTCTTTGGCCATGAGCTATTTAGGAGAGTGGCTTCTTGCAGGTTCTTTTTGCTTTACCAAGAAGTTATACCTTTCAGCTAGGTAATCGCCACATCAAAATCCCTCCAGTGACAGTGAGGGCAGGATTTCAACTTCTCTTGAGGATTCATCCCTGTCCCTGCCTCTTTCACTTGTGACAGACATATTCAGAGGACAGGCGTAAAAGTAATGGTGTACCAACTCTGTGAGGAGAGGATCGCCTAGTTCGAGAATGCTGTGGCTGTGATGGTAGAATTGAGACAAGCACTGTGACTCCCTGCTTGGGTAGGAATCCCATGGAACTCTCTGCTTACTGGCCTGGATGCCCTGTGTTCTACCACAGCAGCTCTAGAAAAGCATCTGGTAAACCCAGAGACAACCTGATGTCACAGGCTGGCCCCTAGTTCTTCTGATAGCAGCCACTATCTGGAGTAGCCACTTCTGAAAAGAGTTATCAATTCAACGTGAATCTTTGTGCTTGCATTTTTAAAGCCAAGATAATTATTGGTAATCTCTGCATAACAAATATAATTTCAATTATACTCTTTCTAAATTAAAAATGATTGCTTATATGTAATAAGTATTCTTATTTTTAAAGTGTATTTCAATGTTTTTATTCTAGGAACATTAAGAACATTGAACAAAAGATCATCCAATTACTGTATAATGCTAACAAATATGCCAAATCTTTCACTTCTGGTGGAGCAAGTGGAGCTAGTGGTGCAGGACTGTGAAAACTGATTGTCAGACATTTTCAGCATCCAACAATGTGGGATAATATTTGAAAAATTTCCAGAGAGCTGTTGAAACATTTCTTCATAAGTTAATATACATAAAATGATATTTCTTTTCTTCGTATATAGCAGCATAGTGCTAATTTTCTACCCTACCCATTAGGCTATTGAATAAAATTTAAAATATAATATGGCTTTCTGATGGCCCATAAAAAGATTGAGCAAGATAAATATTTGCCTCAGCACAAGAGGTAGCCTTAGTATTCTCAGGAAGGTTGGAAAATGATTGAGTGGACTGGAAGACTTGTCCCTGGGATCCTTATTTTCCTCCCTTGCAAATTGGTTTCTGTGGCTTTCATAGTCTGGAAACCAGTCACCAGCACATGATGTGGCAGCTGAGACTGCCATTATGTTGCTTAAGAGTTTATCTTTTTTTTTTTTTTGTCTTCATCATGTCTGAAATAGCTTGGTTAAAGTGAAGGCTCATGTTCATGACCCCCAGCTAACATGGTACAGCTATGCTCAGCCCCCTCTGTGGTGTTGCCTCTTTATATCTGTAGAGAATCAATTAAACAAAATCACCCACTGAAATGGATCTTGGGTATTTGTTTCATATTTTCTAAAAGCAGGTTAGCTATTTTGCCCTTGAGCCTTAAGGAATGTTGCTGATTGGCTGTTTGTTATTTTTTAATAATATATGGCATGTATCCAAGTAAGCATTCCGATGACCTCGACAATAAAATGTGATTCTTAGCTGCAAGGTCTGGTAGGGGATGGCAGGCTGCCAGCCACTCATACATCATTTACAGGTGGCTGTTTCTGACAGGCCAGTGTTAGTTATTGTAAATGAGTGACAGTCCCTATAACTCACCTGCGAGCCAGACTCCACGGGCCCGGGGCTCTGAGATCCCCACCCCCTCCGCACATGCTCTTCCCTCTGGGAGCCTGGCGCCCAGCGTGCACACACCCTGCCCGCGTGGGCACATCAGTTGGTGGAGCTACCTTGTATGTGATTGACGATAATTAGGTTTCAACTGCCTTCTGATGCAGAAATACAAACCATTACAGCATGGCCAGTTCGGCTCCTGCAATCTTGCCCTGAGAGGGTATTGATTCACTCTTTCACATTTTTAAAAGGTCATGGCAATGATTCCATCTGAACTGTGCTAAGTGAAAATAGTTTGTAGAAATGATATGGTTGCTTCTTAGTTCCACTGTAATTGAAAGCTACAATGGCTTTTTTTTTGTATATTTTAATTACATGTGTCACTTTGCTCCATCTTACCCTGATGAAGTATTTGTAAAGTTTCAAGGCAGGTGACCCTTTGTGTTAACATTTTCTGACTTTTGGGCAAAGAGGACTTTTGCGTTTTCCTACTGTGTCAGATGAAGCCTAACTGAACATGGCCTCACTGCCTTATTAATTTAAGAATTAAAGAGAGAAGACCTGAACCATTTCCTTGGCTCTGTCATCAACCTGCCTGTCTAAATAAGATTTGGATATACTGGCTGTGGTGAACAGGATGCTAAATTTGCTTACTTTCTGCAGATGTTCATGGCCATTAATCAATTTTTCCTCAATAGTTATCATACCATAATGAAACAAGTTTTTAATCAAAGAACACAGCCCCTGTAGTGTAACTTCCCTAGCCAGAGAAAGTGAACTAGAAACGATGCAGCATACATTACAGGGATAGTCAGATAGCAGGTTCAGCTTTTTCCTACACCTTCTGCTCTTCGGAAGCAAAGGAATTTTAAAGTGCTTGGGCACAGCCTTAGGTCAGACAATGTGCTTTGAGCCACCCTGTATCTCTCTCCCCATCAGGGTGGGGAGGAAGTCTCAGCTGTTCCTAGTTTCAAAAATGAGCTAGTCATTGTACTTGCAAACTAAGGGCCATATTCTCATAGAGAGCGTGGGGATTTCCGCACATAATTGTCATTAATGCTAATGGCATTTATATCTGTACAGCCCTACACATCAAGACAAGAATGTATTTCCATCTTCATGCTGTGAAAGTCCATTTGATATCATTCATTTTACAACTTATTTTTTAAGTTGATATCCATACTCTGTCAAGGCGTACATACGCCTAGTTGAAAGTAAATGTGGGAAATATTGGGAAGCGACAGGATAGCTAAACTTGTTCATGTGGATGAAATATTGCTGAACTCAGATCCATTCATACTCTTTAAACACAGCGCTCTATTCAGCTTGGAAACTGCTGGCACACTTTTCATAGTGCCATAAATTTGTCAGCCTAATGGGACATTTTGTAGATGTTTTCCTTTTTAAGTGCTTTAACAGGAGTAGGTATTCCATTGATCCAAAATCCAGCTCAGCATTTCATTTCCTAGAGATGAGAAGCATACATTTACTGTCTTATCAGAAATTAAGGAGTGGACAGTGCCCTACATCTCTTCAAGGGAAGAAAATATGTTCCCAACGGAATTCTGCCCTTGCCTGGCCTCGGCTGATGTCTTAACAGCCAGGCAGAGTATGCAGTGGGAAACATCAATGGCCGTCAAGATCTGTGCTGTCCCATCTCTTCATTGATTAGATGGTCATCTTTCTGCCAAAACCCTATTGAAATGTGTCCTCCCATCTATGCTGGCCAAGCAAATTTAGACACAGGTCTTGATTGACCTCTGCTGGGACTTTGACTACTAAAGGAATGGATTCATCCCAGCTGCCAAGTCTCAGAGTCCCTTGTCTGGGAGCCAACCTAAAGCAGAGGGGCTCTGTGTTTAAACCATAAACGTAGTAAGGCAACAGGCATATGGCAGTCCTGAGACTGCTCTCTGGCACTCCTTTGCAGGTACACAGCTCCTCTGGGGAAAGAGGAGAGCTTTACACAGACCCTGGAAGCCACTCAGACTGGTGAAGTCACTTCTGAGCCAACTGACAAGGCCATCAGTGCCCTGCTAGGTGGCCTTGGACAAGCCCCTAGAGCTGTCTGGGCCAGTTTTTTCACTGTTAAGATTGAGCAGAGTGAATACTGAATGTTTTAGCAGCTCAAAACTTTCTATCCAGTGCTGGGCATTTGCCTTGTATGAATATTGGAATTATGGTGAATCATAGTTAATATCCAGTAGGAAATACTGGTTTCTAAAGGATCATGCAGGTCAGTGGGTGAGACTCTAGAATATCAAATGTTTCCATAGGACAGCCTGGTGGTACAGAGAAGGCACAGCCTGAAGTCTGGGTCCCAAGCCCACCCTCCTCCCAGATGGGATTGCTCCACATTCAACTTGGTCACTTGTTTCTTAGCAGATTGGCTGCTAAAGATGTAGTCCATGGTGTGACATTAGGTCCCATGGCCCTTTCCATTCTGCATATGTTATAGACATTTTATCTAAACATTTTATTTTAACAGTCATTCCATTATGATCATGTGGGCTGTCTTACTCTAAATTGAGGAGATGAAACTTCTTTATCATTAATGCAATACTTATTCACCACCTGCTATGACCTGGCATTGGCAAGGACCTGGGGATAGAGCTTTCCATGACTTCTATATCTCAAATAGCTAACAATTCAAAAAATCCCCCCCAAAAAAGCTCAAAGAGCTTCCATGTACATTCCCTCATGTGCACTCCACACCACCCGGGAAAGGTAACCAAGAGGTTGATTTCATTGCCAGACAAGCTGCCCGGGCCCTATGGATACAGCGCTGTGCATCACCTCAGACCCAGGTCTCCCAGACGCAGACCCCTTATGCCCTTATTCTCCCTGTATCTTCACCCCACCTCGAGCCAAGACACGATGTTGCTGGTAACACCCAGCAGCGTAGCCCTTGTTGGCCAGATGCACCTAGCACTAGGTATGGAGGAAAATGGTGCTTGGAGGGGCTGGCTCAGTGTTTAACCTGAGTCTGTGCCTTGCTTGTTGGATCGGTGCCTTCTGCAGGGACCAGGCAAGGGCAGACCATCCACTCTGGGAGGTTTCCAATCCCACCGCTGTGTACTTTTTTGAACCTAC
This sequence comes from Tympanoctomys barrerae, assembly GCA_002564285.1. Classification (NCBI taxonomy): domain Eukaryota; kingdom Metazoa; phylum Chordata; class Mammalia; order Rodentia; family Octodontidae; genus Tympanoctomys; species Tympanoctomys barrerae. Next base: position 14,815 of record NDGN011465807.1, read on the forward strand.
ACGGTTGAAAAATAGCAAGGTCAGAACATGATTGAAGAACCTTCTTCCTGTCTTTTAAGTCACTGCACTTCTATGATATTGTTTTCCACTGAAGAAGTTCTCTTAAAAATGAGGTTGAGATCCCTAAAGAAATTGCTTCAATCAGCAGCAGGGCTTAATGACTGTTAATGGGAAGTGGAGATAGGATAGTAAGTGTTACTTTGATTAATAAGAGAACTGCAGAGAATTTAAATTGTGCCACTGATGGATTATTTTCTTCAAGCTTGATAAGCACTTCTCATTTGTTCTTAAATTTGGTCAATACTGTTAAAGGCAGCAAAATGAAGTATAATTAATTCTATTACTGCTGCTCAGACCAAGTGTTACTAAGAAACAGATTATGATGCAGATGACAGTGCAAGTCACAGTGTTGACAGTTGGATGCTTTGAATACCTGTCACTCCTCGTTAGCCCGAAAGAATGAAGAAAACATTTCGCCGTCCACATTTCAAAATACCAAAAACCAGCTTTTTAATCTGAGCATGTTCCACTGCCCATAACATAGGGAACATCGATAAGATAATCAGCTGACATAAAATTATTCTTCTTTGGACATATAGAGAGTAAATAAAAGATTGAGATAATACATCAGTTAAAATGTTAAGAGCATGTTCATTTTGTATTAATCACTAAGAAAATGGGATATTGATTTAATGTTGAATGGCCGTTGAAAGAAAGCTTTACATATTTCCCCCTTTTTTATAGATCATGGTTTACTCTTGCTATTCATTTTATTCAGAACAATTGATAAGCAGGTGGCATCGAGAGCAAAGATATCTTGGCAGACAATTTTATTTATTGTGAGTGCTAATGCCTAAGACATGAGACGTACCCCCTCCCTTGTTTTGTGTAAACACGAAGATGTATCAGTGTTTTCTGAATAGCTCTCCCTCCCTGACCCCTGTTAAATCTATCTCCACTTATTTAAGGGATACACATCACTTTTAAGTCCTGCCTGAACGTGGCCTAATGAACTCAAAGTCTTACCAAATGGCTTTTAGCTTAAGTCAGTGCATCGCAGCCTTGAAGTTCATACTCATGGGCACCTCCAGTTAATTCCAGAAATGCTTCCAAGGCTGAAAGTCAAAAGAAATTAATTACATTTCATTTTTTAAAAAGAAAAAATGCAATTCATCAACCCTGTTCCAGAGTATCTACCAAATAACAGCAGGGCTTTACAACTTCAGAAAGACTGGGCATCTTCTGACACGTGTCCTTCTGTTCACTGCTGATTTCCAAGTCTGTGTTCTTCCAAAGTGCATGAAGTCACTGGTTGAGTAATTTCAGATTAATATAAAATCTAAGTGTGGTGGGTTAACGGTGCAGTTATAAAGTTTCACTGAAGGTCTAATTCCATGATTAAAAATGTAAACCTTATCTATTATGAATTGAGAACTAATCCTTTTGCCCAGATGTCCCATAAACATAATTTCTGAACACAAGGAAATTATAGGACGAACATTTCAACCCAGAATGTGAAAGTCATGCCTTTCTAAAATCCTTTGCTGCAGAACTAATGTTTGGAGACAGAGCCCAGAGTATCATCAGCCTGAATTTTGGGGGGCTTCATCCACACAGTGGAGCAGACTGACCTTGGGCCACTCTGAGAAGGACCTTTCTACTCTGCAGTGTGGAGGGTTGGCTCAACTGCTCACCCGGATTCTTCCACCCTTGACACTCATTTTTGGTTAAAAAGTCAAGTGATTAGAGGATTCCTTAAGGCTGTTTATTCAACATGATGTGGTCTATACAGATACCAGAAATGTCCCTGTGCTTCAAGGTCATGGTCTTCTGGTAGGGATAATTTAGCCCACAAATGGAAAGTCCACACACACAACACACACACACACACACACACACACACCATATACCCAGTCTGTGCTCTCTACAGACCTAGACTTGTGTGTCCAGCTCAGCTCTATCTCCTGGGAGTTTCCAGGCTGGGGACGGGGGAGGCACTAAGAAGTGAGTAAGCCAGCATCCAAGGAAGATATCCCCTCAGATAAGAGCACTGAAGAGACAGACGCCAGGAAATGCAATGAAATGGCCAGAGAAAGGCAGAAGGAAATGGAAAGTGAGATAGCTGACCACCTCAGGAGGCTGAGGGGAAGCCAGTGGAGCCAGCCAGCCTACCCCACCTGCATCCTCAGACAGAAAGAAGCACAGGAGCATCTGCCTCATCTCACCACCTTGTCTGAAATTTCTTTTGTAGAACACATGCGAAAGGTGCTCTAGCTCTTGCAAAAACCCAAGAAAAACCAAGCAGGGGGAGTTACTTCCACAGTTTTAATCCAGACACTCCCAGTGCTAGCAACTCTAATTATCTTTACTGGTTTTCCGTGTTGCCGCAAGACAATTGAAGTTGCAAAACTCCGAGTTGGGTTATTTCCATTCCTACTGTATGTCTGTGTTTGCCTGTAGACTTTAGTGCAACTTACGACTTTAGAATTACTGTATAATACTCAGAGGTGTGAAACGCCATTTCGAGTAATGCCTTTCTTCAGTTAATATAGATAAATATTGATGGCAGGCGGCAGTAAAACAAGTCATTAAATTCTTCAGTGCAAGTGTATCCCACACGTTGCTGGAAGCTACAGAAATCACATCGGGCTCCCAGAGCCACTGCGTGTGGTTAGAGAGGGCTTCCATTCCCAGCGTCTTATTCCAAACTGGAGTTAGAGGGAGCTGGGGTGGGGTATGGCCACCAGTGTAAGAGGCGGAGTGAGGGTTAGAGAGCTCTCCCAGCCCATCCATCTGCAGTGCTTTCCTCTACCACCCTAATGAACCCCTGAGCGAGCCAGAAAGCTTTGAAAAATGGCATTCAGCTACAGTGGGAGGCCTGGTGCTCTGAGGACAAAGAAGCTTTAAATCTACGCTAGTAACCCTATAAAAGCAGCTAAAGATTTCAAGGGGCAATAAACCCCTTCTCTGTTGCGTTGGATTATCTCACTTCAGTGTCTGTCAGGGTGATGCAGAACTTGGCTTGGGTCATGGAGAAATACGGGAGGGGTTTCTTTTGGGGCCAGATAACGTTTTTTGTTACCTGAGTCTTAGGATGAAAAATGAAAGGAACCGTTTCCTCATTTTATAACGCCATCCTCAAAGATTGCAGCCCAGTATAGATTTTTGACGCTCCAGTGTGGGGTGAGCTTTCTTCAAGGTGCTTTTAATGGGCTCTGGGTTGTCAGAGACACCACTCTGATAATGAGGCTGAGAGTCCGCGTGAGGAGAAAGCGCCATAATGAGGGAGGAGCACGATTTGTTACAGTTATGTGGTTACTTGGCTATAATATCTTTTTGAGGTTTATTAAATCATATAAAATTTCAATTTACACTGCAATATTCTATAAAAGATGGAGTGCACAGAAGTAATAAGTATGACAACATTTCTTTCATTTATGAATCGTATTGTTGATTGCGTTAACACTGCCACATCCCACAGCAGGATTATTTATGTCGGGACAGTAATTCTCTATCTCCAATTTAATTTTGTAAAAGTTAATTACAAATTAGAACAAAATGGAAGGCAGTGAAATGCTGAGATAGGATGTTATTGGGGGAACTATTTACGCGGGCCGCAACTGCGCGGATCATCGTTTCGGAAGCGCCAAGGCACCCAGCGCCAGCCGTGTGTCTCCTGGGAGACAGAGCCCAGGGCTGCTCTTCCTCCGTGTGCTTTCGGAGGCTCTGTCTCCCAGGAAACGGCCCCCTCCTGAGGAACAGAGTCTCTGTAGTCCTTCTAGTGAAAGCCTTTCCTTTCTCCACCTGCCAACTGCGACCCTGACAGGTCAGTCACCAGCAAGGTTGTGACAGAACAAGGACATAAACTCAGGGCTGATAATAGTAGGTCAGTCAACCTCCTCTTCATTTTAACGGGGGAGTATTTGCTTCTATCTTAAAAGTGGAGCAGGAATTTGACAAGTCAGAGATCTGTCTCCATATATCTCCCATAAGTCAGTCTGAGATGGGGAGCCAGGTTCTTCCAGCAGTGTCCTCTCAGTTGAACTCTCTTTCCATTGTGTCACTGCCCTTAGTAGTATCAACAGGGCTTCCTAGATAGGCTTTCTGCCAGAGCTTGTAGTAAAGCTGGCTAACAGTCTGTTGGCCCCACACAACCCTGCTCAGAGAGAGAGCAACATCAGAGGTGAGAACCAAGGCAGAAGCAGCGAGAAACTTCAGGCCACTGGCCCTCTGCTTCCTGTCCCTTTAGTTCTCCAAGCACACCGTGTTTCTTCCTCTGGGACTGGTTCAAGTCACCTGTGTTCTCACTGAGAGGCTGGGGGAGCTCAGTGACACTGACTTCTCCTCCTGATTATTCACTCCACTCCCTCCATCTGGAGCTTTCTGTTCCTTCCATCCTTACTACCACACTTAACTAATTTGGAGCTCTTTGAAGTATCATGATTGACTTGCTAGGTGAAAGACTTTTATATTTCGTTTTTAATAGAGCAAAAGTGACTCTAAATTTGTTAATATTCTTTAGGTTACATAGGACAAATTACAGATAAGTGAATCAGTAATGAAATTTGTAATGAGAATTTCTCAAGTATGAAATGTTGGCGCAAGGAAAGTTAATTGCGGGATTTTACAGCCATTATAGTTTATATCATAAATGCAAAAATGACTAGGGCCATTTAATTACAGTAGGAACACACTAAATTTTTATGGAGTGCCATTTTGTTAAAGAGGTACTCGGAGCATTAAGAGCAAATATCGTCCTAACTGTGGGGCCAGGTAGCTTTCACAACATCAAATAAATATGCTATTGCTACAAAATTGTTCCTCAGATACTGTAATTGACATGATGACTAATGAGATGGGTTTATTCTCACAGCTTCACACACTCAATTTACAGTGCCTGAAAGTTGTTTTTTTCTGCCATCCATAGATCTGGAAGGAACCAGAAAAATCCCTCTTGGAAAACACTATCTCTGCTGCTTCTCTAATTAACCTTCAAAAATGCATTTTGAAATATAGAAGCTGGTGCTTGGCATAGAAATTGGATTGTCTTGGAAAAAAGACTCAAGTGCTAATTTGTTCCTTATTCAATATCTGATGTGTCAAAATTACAGGCAGCTAATGTTTTGGAGCCTTTTAGTGGGTGAGGGGCAGACTTTTCTGATGGCCAGGGTTTCGAGGGGTCATTCTGAGTCCCAGGGACTCCAGAAACCAGTGCTGCCCTCACTAATCCTCCAACCCAGGCTGTTCATTCCTTCTCTCTACTCCCCACTCAGCCCAGCACTATAGGTGTTAGATCCCCAGTGTATAATGGAAAGAGGGTGTCCTGTGGGACAGACAGGCCCCCTGAGCTTCCCTCTTCTTTGTGAGCTTAGAGGTTTGGCCTCTCCATTACCCCAGGCCTCAGGAGCTTCCTTCTTGGGAAAGAAGGTACTGGACTATGACGAAATGTTGTGTTCACTCTGCACCCCTAAAATGTTTCAGATTATTTTGAAAACAGAGAGTGCCACTCCCTTCTACTATCCAACACAAAGGAGATTTTAGGCAGTGTTCCCTTCTTTACCAAAACAAGGGAAAAAAAAAACATAGAAGAGATATACATGGTGTCCTGTCTTTAACCTGACAGTCCCAGACTACTTCGTGGAAAATCTGCATTCAAGACCTGGCTGTGCTGCATGGCAATCATGAAACTAAGCTTCTGTATCCTTACCTGAAAAATAAGGAAGTATTAACAGTACCTATGTGTTGGGGATATTATAAGAATATGACAGTTTAATGAAAAATTTATAAATGTAAAAGTAGGATATATCCCATTCATAGCATCCTTTTTCACAGTAGCCAAGATAAAAATCCCAGTGTCCATTGAAAGATGAATGAATAAATAAAACATAGTATATGCATTCTATTAGCCAGATTTCCATTATTGTGCCATGTTCTTGGGATGATCAACTTATAAAGAGCAAAAGGTTAGCCAGCATGACAGCACACAATTGAGGCTGAGGCAGGAGCATCAGGAGCTTGATCCCAGCCCGGGCAGTTACAGACTTAGAAAGCTCTGGCTCAAAACAAAACAAAACAAAACAAAACAAAAC
>NDGN011465808.1:0-10681 GCA_002564285.1 Tympanoctomys barrerae
GGCTTTGTAGGATAATTTGAAATTAGCTGTTATGATGCTTACAGGAATGCTGCGTTTATAGTATTATTTTGGCTATTCTGGCTTTTTTTGTGTGCTTCCTTATGAATTTTGAGAGTTTTTTAATTCTTTAAAGAATGTTGTTGATGTTTTTAATAGAGGTAATGTTGATCTGCTGATTAGTTTTGGTAATTTGGCCATTTTGACAATATTGGTTCTGCCAGTCCATGAACAAGAATGATCTTTCCATTTTGTAATGTCTTCTCAAATTTCTTTTTTTCAGAATTTTGGAATTTTCATTGTAGGGTTCTTTACCTTTTTGGTTAAATTGACTCCTACATATTTTTTTTCTTGGCACTATTATGAATAGAATTATTTTCCTGATTTCTTTCTTGGTTGGTGCATTATTGGGATATAGGGATTCTAATATTATGTGTTTATTTTATATCCTGCCATTTTGCTGAATTTGTTTATCAGATTTAAGAGATTGCGGTAGAGTTTTTAGGGTATTCTAGTAAAGGATCATATCATATGTAAATGGGATAATTTAACCTTCTCTTTTTCTTTTTAAAAATTTCTTTCTCTTGCCTAATTGTTTGGATAACCTTTCAAATACTATAGTGAAAAGTAGTGGAAGAGTGAATAACATTCTTGCTTGTGACTTTTGGAGACAATGCTTTCAGTATATATTCAGCCTGGTAGTGGCTGTGGACTTGCCCTATATGCCTTTATCAATTTGAGGAAAGATCCATCTATGCTTGCATTCTTCTGGGTTTTAATCATGGAGGGATGTTGAGTTTTGTTGAAGACTTTCTAGATCTGTTGAGGTGATCATGTAGGTTTTTTTCTTAGTTTGGTTTATGTATTGTTTCACATATATATACATATATATTTTTTGTTGTTTTTTACCTATAGAACCTTCCTTATATGCCTGGGATGGAACCTACTTGATTATGGTGTATGATCGTAACGTATTACAATAACTGTTTACAAAAATTCTATTAAAGATTTTGAGTCTATGTTTGTAAAGGATATTGGCCTGTAATTTTCTTTTGGTCCTTATCTGATTTTGATTTCAGGGTAATGCTGGCCTTGTAGAAACACTTTTGGATCATTTTTTCTTCACTAATTTGTGGGAACATTGATATTCTTGAAATATCTAGTGAAATTCAGCTGTAAGTTCATAAGGTTTGGGGCTTCTTTAAGGGTGAAAGTATTTATTACTATTTTTATTCCATTGTTTATTATTTATTTGTTTAGGGTCTTTATGCATGTATACATGTATATTTTTTGTTCACTTTTAGTAGCTCATATGAACCCAGGAATTTATAATTTTATTCTAGATTTTCTAATTTAGTGGAATATATATTCAAAATAGATTCAAATAATCCTTTGGATTTTAGAGATGACATGATTTTGCCTTTTTATTTTTAATTTTATCAATTTGGGTTTCTTTGTATATTTTATTTTATTTTATTTTTTTTGGTAGGGCTAACTAAAGCTATATCAATTCAAAAAAATTTTTTTAAAAATTTTTTTTGGCAGAACCAGGGAACTCACACCCTTGCGCTTGCCAGATAAGCACTTATTCTACTGAGCCATCTCCCTGGCCCAGGGCGTATCAATCTTGTTTATGTTTTCAAAGAATCAAGTCTTCGATTCATTGATCCTGTATTTTGTTCTTTTAGTCTGCATTTCATTTATTTCCACACTAACATTTAAATTTTATTTCCTTTTGTTTGGCTTAGATGTGGTTCTCATTTTTCTAGAACCCAGAGATGAATCTTTAGGTTATTTATTTGGAATTACTCTATATTTCTGGTATAGGCAGTCATGGCATTAAGCTTCTGTCTTAGAACTGTTTCCTTGTATTCTGCAGATTTCTCAGTTTCTGTATGCCTTTCTAGATGAAGTATGTGTCCTGTATGCAGCATGGAGCTGTCTCTTATTTTCTTGTTCCCTGTATCAGTCTCTTTCTTTTTTATTGGAGAATAAAAATGATTTATTATTGAAAAGTTTTTGCTCATGTGAATCATTTTTTAAAATTATTGTAGTGTTTGATTCATTCTTCATTTTTACTTATTTACTCTTCTAGTTAGATTTATTCTTTCTTTTCGTTGCATGGTTTTGGTTGTCCTCTTCCTCTGCGTTAAGGATTCCTTTAAGTACTTTCTGCAATACTAGATTTCTGGTCATCATTTTCTTTAGTTTATTCTTATTTGGGAAGATCTTTATATTTTATTTGATTTTGAAGAATATCTGGGTTGACAGTTCCCTTTCTAGGCTGTATATTTCATTTTTGCTTTTAGAGTTTGTTGAGAAATCTGCTGTTATTCTTACGGTTTTGTTGTTATGATTTGGCATTTCTAATAGCTTGTAATATTCTTCCTTTGTTGTGAATTTTTGCCAATTTGACTATAGTATGTTGTTGAGATGTTCTTTCCTGGTCATGTCTGTTTGTGGTTCTGAATGCCTACAGTACTGTCTGTCTCTTTCTCCAGATTTGAGAAATTCTCTGATACAATTTCAACAAATAGATTTCTTTGCTGTTAGCCTGTACTTCCAAACCTTTCCAGAGATCAATCATTCTTTAATTCGTTCTTTTAGAATTGTCTAGGAGCTCTTGCATAATCTTTTCTCTCTCTTTTTTTCATTATTACTATTCATTGTTCTAGTACATACATTGTCTTTAGTTACTGATGTTCTTCCTTCTGATTTGTCTTGTCTACTGTTGAGGCTTTCAATTGAGGTTTTTATTTTATTGAAGATTACATTTCCAGTATTTCTGTTTGATTCTTTTTCTGAATCCTTGTCTTTACTTAAATGGTCTTTTGTAACTAATATTATCTTCCTTAATCAGTTGTTTATTTGCATCTTCTTTGAATTGATCATTTTTCTAATTCATTCAGCTGATTGTTTGTGTCTTTGTATCTTATTTGCTCATCTTGAATATCAGTTTTTAAGTTCTTTATCTGAAATTGTATCCACTTTAATATCTGTGGGATTAGTTTTGGAGGTGTTATGAATTTTTGGTAGCATTTTGTTGCCTTATTTTTTTCATGTTTCATGTGTTTTTTTTAATTGAAGTTTTCAGTTCAATTGGGATGAATATCTCTACCTTGATTGTGTTTGAATTCTTTTCTGAGAGTGGCTCTGTCTTGTGATGGTCCCTAGGCTTTACCTGAGGCTCAGCATGGGAATTCCCACTCAACCTGTACAAGCTACTAAGTTCAGTCTCTATCACTGTTTTGAAGGACAGAATAACTCTAATATCCACATTTAAATAACCAACTGTATATGAGCATGTAACTTAAATCTTATTTTAAAATGTGCCACTTTTTCATTAATGTAGGAAGATAAATGAAAAAAAAGAAGAAAGGCTTATGATAATATAATATAAAAGGGTTTTTTTTTAAGATTGTGAGAAGAAAAGGAAAACATAAGAAAAGGAAGAGAAAATGTAATTGGAAAGTGAAAATATAAGTGGATAGTGAATAAATCAAATTGAATCCAATAAGTGAAACAATTCAGTGTGGGATAATAAAACAATGTAAAGCACTATATAAGCAGAAGCAATGAAAACATTCATACATTCTTATATCCACACATACATCTACACAAAAGTTCCAATATTCTTTTTTGTAGGCAGTAATTATACTGGAGATATTTCATTGCCCGAGTGCTCCCTCTGTCTCTCAACCTCTCCCTCCCTCCCTCTGTCTATCCCTCCCACTCTAATCTAGAATGTTCCTTCTCTGACTCTCTCCAATAGAAGCTGTGGTTCCAGCTGGAGGAAGAGCTCTACTCCTCTGCATTATAGAAGTATACTCTAGCTGGTCCACCCTGATAAGATTGACCCATACCCTCTAACTCAGTCCTCAGTACTTAGGATTAAGCTCACTAGAAACACCCAGGCAGTCTACCGAATCTCCTGCTCACGTGAGTAGGTCTGGGCTGTGGGTCAAAATTCTGGGCCAGGTTGTGCTCTTGGACAGTGACCTGCCAGTGCCTGCATGTTTGCTCTGAAAGGCTGTGATGTTTGCAGGCCTGTGCTGGGGTGGCAAACTGTCAGTGCCCAGTCTTCCACAGTGGCTTTCTCAGATCAGATTCCTTTCCATTGGAAAACTCCAGGTAGCTGAGTTTCAGTGTTTAAACCATCACTGTTTTCTGCTTTCTGGCCTCTTCCTTTTTGACATTTCTCTCCCCTTGGTTGAATGTATCCATGTTCTATTGGGTTTTGTGCCTCTATCTCTCTAAGGCTTTCCTAGCCTGGAGGTCACTGTAGGATACAACCAGCTTATTGGGGTACTCTCCCCACCCTCAGTCCTTTTTTAGCTTTTCTGAGTCAAAGTCAGAGTCAAGTCAATCAGCATTCTCCTGGCCTCAAACCATTATGGCAGGTGCTACTAACTTTCTAGAAAATGAGTGGCTGTTGCGACTTCTGCTGTGTAGTTTTGAGGACTCTGGTCCCAGCTTTCACTAATGTATGAAAGTTCTAGGAAGGCAGTTGTCAGATATTTGGGAATAGCTGTAAAACTCCTGATAAATACTTTGTGATATTCTTTCACTTTCAAAAATTTAAAATTTTTTGATTGATGAATAATTTAATCTTTATGTGGTACTGTGTGATATGTGGACATATGAAACATTGTAGAGTGATTACATCAATGAAGTTAATTACCCTATCTTCCACTTCACATACGTACCATTTTTTGTGGTGAGAATATTTATTTATTTACTTACTTTCTGTATTTAGGACAGAGTCTACAGGGTCCCATTACACAGATCGGACTCTTAGTGATTCTCCTGTTTTCAGCCTCCCAAGTGCTGGGATTATAGGCATGTGCCACCATACCCAGTCTCAATTGCTGTCTCAGCATGCCCTGGTGGTGGGGCTGGCATAGCATGTTGGAGATTGAACCCTGACCACTGCACTTTGCCTAAGCAGTCCCCTCGGCTATGTGGTGATAATATTTAAAATGTGCTCTCAGCAATTTTGACTAACCTGTACATTATTAACTATAGGTACTATGTTGTAGCCTACGGCTATAAGGCCCTGAACGTACCCAATCTTGTCTGATCTCGGAAGCTAAGCAGGGTCGGGCCTGGTTAGTACTTGGATGGGAGGTACGATGTTGTACAGTAGATCTTCAAACTTATTCCTAACCGAAGCTTTGAATCTCTTGTCCAGCATTTTCCCCCAACTTTATCCTGCCTCTGATAACAATCATTCTGTTTTCTGCTTCCATGAATTTGACGTTTTTAGATTCTACATATAAGTGAGATTATGCAGTATTTGTCATTCTGTCCTGGTTTACCTCTCTTACATGATGTCTTCCACATTCATCTGTATTGTTGCAAATGATAAAATTTTCTTTTTTCTTTTTAAGAATATAGTATTTCATTAGGTATATATGCTACATTTTCATGAAGTAACAATTTTTATTTTTAGGTATTTCTAGATTTAATTTTTCTATCTCAGCAAAAAGCAATAGTAACAATTTCATCCTGCAGAAAGAAAAAAGAAGGGGAAAAATGTATGTATATACACAGGATAGCTAGGATGATTGTACTACAACTTCTGTTTGTCTATTGAAGGGAGCAGTTAATGCTTAAAATTTTCATTTTGACCAATTTTACATGATTATATTTGATAATCTGAGCAACTACTTGGATTACAACACTGTGTAACATAACAACAATTTTTGAATTCCTATTACCCTGTTTTTAAAATTCTGTATCATTTCTAATGTTTTACCTATTTTTTTTTATCCTTTTTAAAGTAAATAATATTCATCCTGCAAAGTTTCTGTTGTGCTTAAACCTACCACAGTAAGTCTATGTCAATGAATTAGGAAGATTTCCCATCACATATGAAGGTTAGAATATATCTTTATATCTATCTATCTATCTTTATATCTATCTATCTATAATAGATAGATAGATATAAAGATATATTCTAACCTTCATAGATAGATACATACATTCATACAAACATACTCAGTTCAGTGAACTTTTAACTCAAGAGATGCCATTGTCAGTTTCCAAGAGAGACCTATTATATGACAAGTTTCTGTGTTTTCTGGAATATCTTAAATGATTATTATTTCATAGCCTGTGCTTTGGAAACAGTCTTACATTTCTGCTATATTGATGTGGGTTACAGGGAAGGATAATTGGAAGGTATGAACAAAAACTGTTGGAAATGTTCCTAGTAAAAGAAAATAGACAAGGAATTATATTTAAGTGATAGACCTGATATAAATGGAAGAAAGATAATCAGCATATTTTAATGTTTTATTTGAAACTTTCAGGTAAAGGCAAGCAGTTAAAAATGGCAATCAAAGAACTGAAAAGAGATTTAGCTGTGATCTTATCCCCACATTTAATGTTTTAAAATTTGAAACAAATCCACATAAAGAGTAAATGGTCTCCTTGTTCCAAACTCATTCTCTTCTCATGAGCAGTTGTGATTGGCAGCTTGGCTGTATCCTTCTTCAGATGCTAATTTCTTTATGTACACATCCATATTTTTCACACAAATTATTCTATACCTATGGTGCTGTAACTTGTTTTACATAACAATCTATAGCACACTTATCACCAATGTATAGCTACCTCCTTATTTTTAATAGGTGCATATTAATTCATAGTTTTGGATATACCATATTTTACATTTGTTCCTGACAACTTTTAGTAAATAAGGAAATTAGAGATGGATGAGTAATTAAGGCAAAGTAATAAAAAGATTATGTCAGAATTTATGAGGTAACTTAGAGAGGAGAAGGAATCATTTTGATTTCCTAATTGACCCTTCTAGGAAGGATGCATTCTTTGTGCATTGTTAACATTCTGATTTTAGAAATGTATTTGTGCTATTTCTTTCAAGCCATAAAATAAAAATGGTTAGATACTTTTAGAACTTCTTTTGTGGTTAAATATTTTAAGAGCTTCACTTTTTACTTTTGAAGTTTTATATAAAAATACCAAATAATTAGCAAAAGTAAAAAAAAAAACCAAATCCCTAGTATCAAATGTTCAAAAATCTATTAGGCACCTGAACAACTAACTTGAAGATAACAACATGCAATTCAGCAATCATTGCTGAATTCCTATTACTTTGTTTAGTGAAATTTTGTATCATTTCTAATGTTGTTTTTTTCTGTCACTATTTTATATTCTTTAATTTTTAAAAAAATCTATTAGGACAAAAGGTAAATTTCATGCCCTCTGGCTCCCAGTTCCATCTCTGATATATCCACTATCAACAGTATTGCATGTATTTTTTCTGATTTTTTCTTGTGTTTATACAACTTCCTTATACACATGTGTGGGCGTAGCATTCTTTTTTCTCTTGTAAAATGGGATGCTGCTGCTTTTGTAGTTCTGTAACTTTTAAAAATTATATCCTCACCAATAGTGTACCATGGACTTGGGCAGAAAGTTTCTGATTAATTAAAATTATTTATCTCTTATGGTATCTCCATTTATTTTCTTGTACTAACAATGTTCACAATAGCCAAACTCAGAAGTGACTGATTTATTAACTGCAATGGCAGTTTATCAATTTGCAGTGTGAGATATTTCTGGCAGCGTAAACATTGCTTATTTGCTTGGGGCATTCCTACTGATGGATGAATTACTCAAGAGACTAAATTATAGATAAGAAGGCTGATTGGCGAGCAGAGAATTAGAACAAAAGCAAGGAGGTGTTTTAACAGTATATTTCTGTTACATTAAGGTTAGCTGTGTAACTTACCCTCGGGCTTTCTGTCTTTGCAACTGGCATTAGTCATCAGAATCATAGCTCTGAATGTGCTTGGAGACACAGAGGACAGGTTTCTTCCAGGCTTCTGATCTGGAATGTGCACTGCTTACTACTCTGCCGACACGTGACCCATCCATATTCATGTCAGAGGACAGCTTATCACATTACCTTTTCTTTATGTGAAACAAGTGTTGATTAGAACTTGAGGAACTCCAAAGGTACTTGATGGAGATGTGGAAAACTCTTCACCTCCATAACAACTTGTTAATGAGTAGTCTTCATTTTAGGCTCTGTGGAGGTTGCTTCTTCAATGTCTTCAGAGACTATTAGCAATCAGTTGCCTGGTATCCCAAATCATCCCTACAATGGAACCATTGGTGTAGAGCAGTGGTAGAGACCTATAGTACATGTACCATGGTAGGTTGTTTGTATCATTGAAAGCTTGAAAAGGTTTGCCATCATTGATTTAGAGTAAAGAGCAGTACTAGAGAAAGGAAAACAGGTATTATGTGTAAGTCAACAAAAAAGTGAGAATTAAGGATAATTAATTAATTATTATTTCTCCTCAGTAGTAGGAACAATATAGAAATGTCATTTGTAGACCTATTTTGGTCACAACTTTCCCACTAGGGTGAGACCTTTGTTTAGTTGATTTATTGTTTTAATTGAGAATTAGTAGAAGAACTCCATTACTATTTTTATAGTTTTTATTTTTATTAGTTCATGTTTGCAATACCTAATGGTTACATTTATTGTAAGGAGTTGGTACAGGCACATGACACATCTTAGTTCTTTTTACTTCCCTTTCTATTTCCCTCTCTATGCTTCCTCCTATTCTTTGAACCTTCCCATTTGCAAAAGACCTATCTCCCTGTTTCCTGTTATCTATTTTTTATTTTTATCTGTATACTTAGTATATGGGAGATACTGATAGAATTATTGACCTATTGAATGAATTTTTGTGTTTTTGATTAATGATATCATCTGATATAGTTTTCATCTCAAAGTGCCATCACATTTTTAGTTAAGTACTCAATCTAAATACTGTGGACTACAAAATTAAACCAATTTGTAGAGCCATTTGAGGATGCTGAGAATCATTTTCAGATGTCTTAAAAACAAAGCACACCTCTGCCATATGAACTTACTGAAGCAAATGAAAAGGAGACAATATAAAGGCAATAGGCAGAAACATGGTCATAGCAGGAATAATAAGGAAGGCACTTCTTGTTTGGAGGGGTGTCAGAGAATTGGAAAAGTCTCTGTTATTTTGCCTAAGTTGTCTCCTGCACAAAGGATACCATTAAAAGGACAGTGTTGAGAAATCACACTTGCCTTCTCATTAATATATCTTAGAGCTCTTCTCAAACACAGATCTGCTTCAGAGGTATCTCCCTTTGGCCCTTAGTCTGCTCTTTTTCATCTTCTGAGCTATTAGAATTCTTCAACCACTTGCTATGTAACAGGAAATTTTTTTTCTTAACAGATTTTATAATGTCCTAAAGTTCTTTTCATTTTGAGATCTTTAAGACTGTTTTGGAGAAATAGAGTTGAAACTAGCACTTTCTTGTCTGGGCTGGAATATTCTTTCCCTGTGTTTCAAATTATTTTTTCCTTACACTGGTTATCTCCTTTACCACATCCAGGAGTATCTTTGACACCAGTACTTTGGAAACTTTATGCTTTCCCATAGGCTTTTTATAAAATACATTAATTACCTTATTGTGCCTTCATATTTAAAAAAATATGGTATCAGGAATACCCCTAAGCACAAAATAGTTATAAATGATGACCATCCTTGTTTCTAAGAAGTACCCAGTCTTGATTTTAGTAAGTGGCCTAACCTGATTATCTGACATCTCTAAAGATTGTGATATCCTAGCACTCATATCTTGGACCTCTTTTTCTCTTTCCACTCATTTTTTAAGGAGCACTACTCATTTCATAACTTTAAATATTATCTTTATATTGTTGGTGACTCCAAACTATAAATATCTAGCCCCTACCCACTGCTGCACTTTAGACTCTTTCCTACTTATCTACTACTAAATATCTCCATTATATTTTCATAGATACCTTAAATTTAAAATGTCTAAAACCAAACCACTGAGTCCCCATAATTTAAACTTACTTCTCCTTCCTCTCTCAGATAACCTAGTTGCTCAAGCCCCAAACCCGAAATTTCTTATATGCCATGTGCATTCCTTCAGCAACTATTAGTGGATACTATCTCAAATATCTTCTTGTTTTGTTTTGTTTTTTAGTTGAGGTTTATTTCTTGTTTTTGGTGCTGAAGACTGAAACTGCAGCTTTCAGCTTGCTAGGCAAGCATTCTACCACTGTGCAAAATCCCAAGCCCCTTAAATATGTATCAAATCTGCCCAAATATTGTTTCTTCCCTTAGTGACTTTCTAGTTCAAGCTGTTCTCTTTTTCTTGGACCACTGCAGCAACCTCTGCATGGTCTCCTTGCTCTTGCGTCTCTCCCCAACCTTGCAAGTTAAATAAGCTCATAATTCTCTGCTGCTTGAAATCTAGTGGCTTTTCATCAACAAGGTTGAACCTAGCCTCAACCTTGACTACCATTCTGCCTTTATATTCTGTGGATATCATATAACTCCCCTCCAAGTACTCTGGCCCAACACTCTTCAGTTGTCCAGGGCACATTCCAAACTCAGAGTTTTTATATTTGCTATTCTCTTTGTCTTGAACTCCCTTTCTCCAGATGTTTATGCTTTTGCTTTATTTGGATCTACTCAAATGGTATTTACTGAAGGGAGCCTTTTATTTATTTATTTTTTGTTACTCTTCCTGGTTAAAATAGCATTCATCTAAAACACTGGCTTGGAGTTCTACATATCAATACTTGATGAAAAATACCTGTTCCTTATTATGCCTAAATGTTTGTTATGCAGAC
>NDGN011465809.1:0-10261 GCA_002564285.1 Tympanoctomys barrerae
TGTGCTTTTGCTAAGCTTGTTCTAAATAGGTGCTTTAGACCACTGAGCCATCTCACCAGCCCCGGCCTTTTTCTTATTAAATGATATGAGCTCTGTATATATTAAGACACTAACCCTATCATTTAGAAAATTGCTACCTATTATTTTTAGATCAGCAAGCATGTCAGACTTTTTAAAAAATTAGTTCTCATTTCTAGGTTCTGCTTAAAATCTCTCCCACCAACCAAAACCTGAAGTATTCACCCATGTTTTCTTTAAGTTTATATATTTAATATAGTGAAACATCTAGAATTTATTTTACTATAAGAAATATCTTGAGGTTTCAACATAACAAGCCAGCAATAAAGTATTTTTGCCTTATATTTATTCTACATTACATGTGATTTTACAACAGTCTACTTGATGTTTTTATTCTGATTATGAGGCTCACCTACCTCGTGCTTAGTAAGCTTGGTTCTGAGTCTGTCAGAAATTAGGCAAAGAGAACATTTCCAAGCTCTTCTACAGGTACCATGGGAATTCTGTGTCTTGTTTTGTACTAGGAATCAAACAAGCTGAACCAATACTGTTTTTGCAGGCAGGATATAATTATTTTCTATTATGAAAATAAAACAGTGCCCTTCTGCAACATGCTTGGCTCCCTTTGGGTCCCCTGCAGGGCTAAGTACTGGGTAGAAGGCCTTTGCAGAGAGAAGTCCTGGCCACAGAAGTGAGGCCCTCGAGTTGAGACGCCGGGGCGAGTGCGAGAGAAGTAGTGACAAGGCCGTGCCGTCCGTGCTGGTGCCCATCACAGACCGCGTGATGCTGCCCTGTTTCAGGGTGGGAGAGAAAGGCTTTGTGGTGGGCGGTCATCAGCTCTTCACGCATCACTTCCGGAGGCTCCCTCTCTTAGCTGCGGGGTGTAGATGCAGATCACTAGTCCGCTCCAAATCGGGTGAGGGAGGCGCTGGCCTTCCCACAGGGCTCGTGCGTGCCTCTCCCATGTGCATGCAGGCCCTTCTGGTGTGGGGTGGGAGATCGGTTCTTTACAGATGGAAAGCCTTTGCACAGCTACATTTATAGTGACAATTTGTGATAGCTAAGTCTTGGACTCTAAGTCCATCTGCAGACGGATAGATACAGAAAATATACTGTGTACAGCGGAGAACTCTTTCTAAGGAAAAGTAAATTTGAATCATGCGAGGAAAAGATGCCCCTAGAGACCATGCTATTCAGTGCAGTAAGCTGCACATCACAACTTAAAACACTGGCCAAGCAGGACCGGCACCCAGAACAGAGCACGCTGCTCTCATCAGGACGGATGGGGAGCAGAAGTGCGAAGCTTGCGCTCCAGAAATGCATCATCCAACTCGTCTCAGATTGTCAGGGTGCTGGCTGAAGATGGCCCAGGGCATCCAGAAGTAGGGGATGTCATTGCCCGGTTCGAGGAGGCCCTAGAGCACAGTGCCATCGGAGGCAAGTACAGCAGCTAGGGTTTGACGGCACAGGCAGCATTCCAGGAGCTGGTAGAGTCCAGGAAACCGGCCGCAGTCTGCAGCGGGCCCCGACCGTGGGCTGGTGTGTGGAACTGTTGCAAGCTTTCTTCCTGGTGACAGATGACATCATGGATTCGTTCTTTACACGGAGGGGACAGGTCTGCTGGTGTCGGAAGCTGGCATAGGTTTGGACGCTGTCAATGGTGCTCTCCTTCTGGAAGCCTGTATCTGCCACCCGCTGAGGTCCCACTGCCGGGAGCAGCCCTGCCACCTGCACCTGCTTGAGCTCTTCCTGCAGACTGCCTATCAGACAGGGTCAGGCAGACTGGGAGTCATCGCAGCCTCCCAGGACCATGTGGGTCTCAGCAAATACCCTGAAAAAAGGTACAGACCTGGGGTCAGGTACAAGGCGGCTTTCTACTGCTGCCTGCTGCTGCTGCCATGGCTGTGGCTGGCTCTGACACGGAGGAGGAGCACAGCAGCGCCAGGAGGGACCTGATGGTGACGGGCAAGTTGGTCTAGGCCTGGGATGATTTCCTTGACCTCTTTGCGGACTTCAGTGCGACAGGAAAGATTGGCACCAACATCCAGGACTGCAAATGCAGCTGGCTGGTGGTTCAGTGTCTGCAGTAGCTACTCCGGAGCTCAGCCAGGTCTTGCAGGAGAATTATGGGCAGAAGGACACCAAAGGTAGCCAGCATGAAGGCGCCATATGAGGAGCTGGATCTGCCGGCTGTGTTCTCGCGGTGTGAGGAAGACAGCCACAGCCACCTCATGAGCCTCCTGCAGCTCCTGGCTCACTCCCCCAGCCGTCTTCCTGGCCCTGGCAGACAAGCTGTCCAAGGGGAAAAAGTGGCCTGGAGACCACAGGGCAGGGAGCGGCTCCATAAATTGCCCTGTAACTCAAAACAAACAAAGATGTTACATGGCTTGTCTTGTGTGAGAAGCTCAGTATATAAACAAAATGTAAATGAAAGACAGAGTAGAAATAAAGACGAGAGAGGGCGAAAGAGTGAGAGAAAAAAATTGTTATCATCCACCATGGACAAAGAATCCAAAAATGTGTCTCAGTTTAGTATAAGAATCTTAGTGTTCTGTGCTTCTTTGGCCTAGTCTGTGTGTGTGTGTGTGTGTGTGTGTGTGTGTGTGTGTGTGTGTGTGTGTGTTTAATTTTATAAGACCTAAACAGTGACTTGTCCTGGTAGCGGGAGGGACTGGAATAGAAGTAGAAAGAAGAAGTGAGATGTGTCATGTACATGCGCCAGTTCCCCACAATGAATGTAATCACTATCCCAACATGTACCAAGAAAAATTTAAATGTTTTAAAATCAATTTTAAAAAGATGGGGAACTTTGAACTGGGTTTTCCTCATCTAAGTTATTCAAAAACCGTGTCTTGGTGTGGCTGAAGGAACGGTAGTGTGTGAGCTCACCAGCGACCTTTGCCGCTTCTCTTGCAGTGGATGACAGCACAGGAGTTATAAACTGCATCTGCTGGAAGAAGTCAAGCGATACCGAGCCTTCTCCAGGTAATTCTGTGTGCCACGTTCCTTTGCTCTTCAGCTAACCCATGGATTTCATTCGAGGTAGCTCATCAGAACAGCTGTAGGCCCAAGTGTTCCCTCTTGTCCCTTGAGGGACTGCAGCACTACTCAGGCTTGGCTGCTCTGAAAACTCACCCGGGGTGAGCGGCGTGCAGTCGCTCCCTTGCTGCCCGATCCTGGGCTCACTTCCTGCCAAGACTATGGGAACCTTAACAGCTTCCTGAGAGTTCCAGCCCTTGCTTTTTACTACAGCAGCTGTTATGTAACTCAAGAGGTTTTAGCCTAATTGTCCTTCAGGTCATCATCCTTTACCAGAGTTGTTTGTTTGTTTGTTTTTCTTGGCCAGAATTTTAAAACAGCTCTTTCCACCAGCCTCTCTGCTGCCACCGTCCAGACTTTCTGAGTTTCTAATATATTAAAATGCATACCCAGAATTCTAAGATTGTTAGGACAGGATTCCTTTGGAAGTTAGCCAGTAAATAATATAAACCACAAAAGAACTTTAAATTTGTATATTGAACCCATGGACTACAACTGAAACAGCAATTGGAGTGAGTTAAATGCAGTTTAAAAATTCTCGAGTGGTTTGGTTTGGTTTTCGGTGCTGTGCTTGGGCCCAGGGCCTGTGCATGCTAGGCGGGCTCTTTCCACTGTTAGCACCCGTCCTCTTATAATTTTACAAGTTAGGTTCATAATACACTATAAGTATTGTACAATACTGGCGGTCATTTTCGGCTCTAGAGAAGCTACAGGAACTGGCACTTTATTCTGCCCATTTTACAGAATGCACAGCCTGGCCACACGTGTGGGATCTTGAGTCAATGCCCTGTTGGTGCTGTGGTCAGGATGCGTGTCCCCAAAGGGCCACTGGAAAAGCGCGGTCCCGGGGTGGTGTGTCAAAGGCAGGGTCTAGCAAGATGCCTCAGGTCACTGGAGACAGTGTCCCAGATGTGGGGCCGCTGGCAGCTGCGCTTGGGCCGCCATGTGCCGTGCTCACTGCAGGCTGTGGGGCTGCCTCATCCTCGACTTCAGCCTGCAGAGACCGAGGGCCTCAGCTGCAACCCAAAACCTGCCTATCTGTCACGGCGGGCCAACACTGCAATTAAACCTGAACACTAAGGTTTTAGCTTAGAAGGGACACCTGTTACCTGATGCTCGGCTCTGGGGTGACTGGGCCGTGTGTGACAGAGAGGGCTGTGCGTGCCCACTGCAGCACGCGGGCCGCAGGTTCGCCGCCACTGCTCGAGAAACTTGCAGTCGGCACCTCGACTATTTAACACCAACGTATTCACACAGTACATAAACAAATGGGCCGGGCTGCATCCCATTAAAGCTTTATTTAGGAAAACAGGTAGTGAATGGATCTAGTATGGAGCTATGCTTTACAGCTCCTCTGTTTTAAGAGTTTACCCAATTAACTTTTTTTTTAAAGAAATGGCATCATCAGGAATATTATACATCTTATATTTAGTAATTTTTTACATCAATGAAATGGCCATTAATATCGAGAGTAAGATTTTCATGCTATGCTTTAAAACACTATATAATTTAATTCCTCTAATTTTCTCATCTTTTTTTCCTAAGATTTTTTTAAATGTTAGTAAGTAGATGAACCAGCAACACTTGCACAGAGCAGTCTTCATTTGGAATTACTTTGCAAAGATGAAGCGCGGGTGAACGCATCAGAAAGAAACTTAGTTACATATAAAGTGACTTTTTAAATTGCTCTTCACTTTTCCCTCTTCTTTAGCATAATTGCCTAAAGTTTAGAAGCTTTCCTTGAAAAGTGGCCAATGAAGACAGACATTTTTAAACAATTTAGTCTATGCCAAGATCCCGTTCCAGTCAGCTACAGCAGAATACTCACTCTTAGAAATGTCACAGTCCATGCACCACCTGGGCCACGCTCACAGGCAAGGCTGAGAGAGCGTGGCCTGGCTGTTACAGTGCTGAACGGGGTTTACCTTTCAGGATGCCACAGGCCACTTGAAATGAAGCTCTGTTGAATTACATGCTGGAGCCTTCGGGCAGAGTGGCCCCGCCTTCAGTGAGCGCTGGGCCTCTCTGCAGACCTTCAGCCTGATCCTTCCCTGTTGGCCATGACCTCTAATCTGCATAGTGGAGGTGAGGGGCCTGAACACCCCTTAGGATTCAGCCTAAGTGCAATAGGACCTGGCCACGGGAGCACAGCGGAAGCAGGCTTTCAGGAAGTGATTCTTGCCTGTTTCCTGGAGGGAAACGCCGTAAGCTATGCTGTTGTGGCTAGTTATCTGGACGCTGGTTACTGCGTGTGTCCCATTTCCCTCCGTATAGCACACGGAGCACCTCTGCACAGGACGGAGGCCCCGTTGCCAGCATTGTGTCAGGGCAGAGAATGTGATCAGGAGACCAAAAGACATCTGCGCCATCCTGGAAGCCCCAGGAGAAGCGAAGCACAGATACTACGTTAGGATGTAAGTCAGCATGTACCACCGTCGTTTCAGGGCGTCTTAGTGACTTTTCTCATTGCCGAGATAAAACATCAGTTAAGGGATGAAAGGTTTATCTAGCTCGCACTTTCAGTCCGTCTTCAGCTGGCTCCGAGGCCAGGTGGCACATGGCAGAGGGCCGCAGTTCATGAAGACGGAAGATAGCAAAAGCAGCGAGAGGCAGAACTTTGTGCCCTTCATATTAATATTATTATTAATATGTTAATAGTATCAGGCTCCACCACGGCGGGCGTGCCCTTCCCGCCAGCACTGCGCTACGAGTCAGTCGTGCGCCCTGGATCCAGCACCCTCCGCATGGGGCTTGGGGAGGCTGCTAAACCACAACGCAGGGAGATAACAATATTCAAAAGAAGTTCATCCTGTTTCCTGTCTTGCCTCTTGTGTAAAACATCTCAAAGAAGATGGAGTTGTTGTCTGTTCATTCCAGTACACGTGTTAAGCTCTCCTTTGCCCTGGACTTCAGAGCTCAGAAAACTGTTCCCAGTGATGAGATGGATAGACTGAAAAAACAGGATCTTTTCAAACTTTTATAAAGTAGAATGAAATCTTGTAAATGTCAAAAAGAAAGTAGAGAGTGTATGTAAACGAGGCTCACTGATACAGTGTCCTGACATTTAAAAGGGACTAACAGCTAGAGAGATGAAGGGCTTATCCAGAGAGAGAGAGACGGGGTCGTCTCCTAGGAGAATGGGTCACCCTGAGCCTCGCTTTCAATTTGAAAGCAAAATAACGCTTAATGGATGCCCATCACACTTGGCGCGGCCCGAGGTCCTGCCGGAAGCTGCTGCAGCGTGCGCTTGCCTGAAGACATATGTGAGGCCTGAGAGGGGTGCTGGTTTTTTCTGGCAGACATTCTGGCAATGTGTTATAAAGTGTAAACATAATGCAAAACCTCCAAAATGATTTTGTCCAGAGACCTTCAAAATAGCATGTATTTATATCTCCCTGTGGCTCTGACATTGGTCAGAGCTCATGATGTAAGACTCAAATTAGATCATACATGTGAAATTAGGTCTTACACAACTGTGTGTGAGGGAGATTGTCATTATCCCCATTTCATAGTGAAGAATTGAAGCCTTGAGAGCACAGGAGAGACATGGGGGTTAAGTAAGCTGCCCAAGGCCACGCAGCTGGTAGGAGGTGAGCTGAGACTTAAGTCCGTCCTAGCCAAGGAGCCAATGCCGATGCTCGGCTCTGCTGCCCCCGTACAGTGCTAGTGGTACAGATCAAAAAATTTTAGCCAGGCATGGTGGTACACGCATGTATCCCAGCACTCAGGCAGGAGGATCACTGTGAGTTTGAGGCCAGCCTGGGCTAATAGGGAGATCCTGTCTCAAAAAATGAAAAAAAAAAAAATTAACATAAAAAGAAATATTGAAAAAAAGAAAACAAAAAAGAAAGAAAGAAAGAAGAAAAAAAAAAAGCCAGAGAGATAGCTCAGTAGAATAAGCGCCTGCCTGGCAAGTGCGAGATCCTGGGTTAAACCCCTGGTACTGCAAAAAAAAAAAGATAAAAAAAAAAAAAGAAATATTGAGTGGGACTAGGTTAATAAACTTATCTTAATAAGACAGACTACATTACTTGAAATGCTGTTTTGTAAAGTCTATGGTTACATAATAATGTACTTGGAGTTACAGTAGGCAGAAAACAGAATGTTTTTTACTAATCACAATAACTGGGAAGCGATCGTATGTGATCGTATGTGCCTCCAGGCAGCAGAAAACGCAGGAGGTGGGCCTGTGAGATCGCTCAGCGGCCTGAAGCGCCTTGCTTAGGCAAGCGCGAAGGGACTGGGTTGGATCTGGGCACCACAGGCCACACCAGCCACGCCCCCAGGGTGGGCTGAGCCAGCCACAAAAAAGAAAGAAGGAAAGAATGAATGAATGAATGAATGCAGAAGCAGGAGGGCCCCCCAAGCTACGGCCAGCCACGCCCCCAGGGTGGGCTGAGTCAAAAAAGAAAAAAGAAAGCAAAGAAAGAATGAATAAATGCAGGAGAAGCAGCCCCGGTCCCCGCAGCCAGGGCGCCGCACTGCACTCCGCAGCTGCAGCTGGCTTCCCCGGCTGGCCCCTGTGACTCATTTCCTTCCTCCATGAGGGGGCTAGTAGTACATAGCAGCGGTTTGGAGATTAGATGTGCTGATGTGCGGGGAAGGCCGTGGAGTAGCACCCCACACGCAGATACCGCAGCTGCTCCTGCTTGAGCTGTGAGATTCGAGTGATAAAGATTACTTAGGCTCGAATGCATATTGGTTTCTTTTACCCACAAAATTGCTTACTAAGGTCATATTTAAATAATGTGAGGGGCTGGGGAGATGGCTCAGTAGGATATGCGCTTGACAAGCGCAAGGATCTGAGTTCAATCCCCTGTTCCACCTAAATAAATAAATAAATAAATAAAGTAAGTGAGAGTGGGAGGAAGAGGGAGGGAGACGGGGAGAGGGAGAGAGACAGGGAGAGAGAGTCTAGTTCCTCAGGAGTCATGAAAAGCGTGAGATCAGAACGGTGGTGGCAAACCTATGGCACGTGCGCCTCAGGTGGACACCACTTCTCGCAGACACTCACACCACTTGTGAGTTGTATGTGTTGTTTTTCCCAAAAGCCTCAGCATTCAGGTTTACTCGCAGGGTTAGCACTTTGGGATACAGAAGTGGGGTTGGGGTTGCGGTTGGGGCCCTGTCTCTTAAAGGCTCACTATTGTGAGGGCTCGGGACAGATACTTTTAGGATTGTGCAGACCAAGTGCCCCCAGCCCCGCTGTCCATACACAGATGGGAAAGAAGGCATCGGCACCAGCTGGGACTCACCCACCACCTTGGCCCACACTCTGTTCCCTTCCTTCTACTTTTAAATAATTCCTGGTTATAGCTTGTATCCTGTAGAGCATTTCCAAGCTTCTGAGGCGCTCCTGTGGCACAGCAGCTGATTAGGAGGGCAGATGTGTTGGTTCCCCGTGCTCCTCTGGGATGCAGCCTGGGATGCAGCGACAGGGCTAACACCACCTCCCCTGCTGGCCCCCCCAGCTGTGCCACACTCAGCGAGAGAATGGAATGCACTTCCCAAGCTGGAGAAGCTGCAAGAGGCCATCAAACAGAGAACCAGGATAGACATCGGGGACGTTATCCAGGTCAGAGGCTACATCCGCACATACAGAGAGGAGCGAGAAGTTCACGCTGCCATGTATTGTAAGTACAAGATGTCTCTGCCAAATTGGCCACTGTTCTGGGCATGTGTTCAGTGAACTCTTCTTAAGTCAAACTTACAAGAAGTTTGGAAGACTTAACACTAATGGGTGGAAGTATATGGTGTCACTTGCCTTCTTTAGAAGAGCGAAACTTCTTTTCTCTTTTTTCCCCCAGTTTTTTAGATAGGCTCTCATGATGTAGTTCAGGCTGGTCTTGAACTCACAGTGATCCTCCTGCCTCAGTGTCCCGTGTGCTGGGATCATAGGCATGTGCACCCAGAGTTTAGAATGTTTTTGCAGGGGGAGTGTTGGAGCTGGGCATTGGACCCAGGGTCCTGTGCATGCTAAGCAGGTGATCTACCATTGAGCTATCTCCCCAGACTCCAGCATTTTTAAGTTTTATTTTGAAGAAAGCTGATTATAAGTAAAAGAAAGAAAATGGAATATTTGCCAAATCTAGTTTTCAAGTTTTCTTGGACACTTTGAATTTTGTCACTCCGCTCAGGTAGGTAGTTCCTAGTCTTCTCAGGGACAGCCGGTTCTTGAGCACTGTCCAGTCCTTCCCTGTAAGTGAAGAAAACAGCTCCTCCAAAATGGGGCGATCCCGCGCGCGCTCGCCTGCGCCGGGCCAGGTGACACACAGCTGGAACTGCCAAGCTCAGCTCCCATTGTGTACGAGGGACAGACGGACCCTGCCCTGCTGCACGTCCTGTCCCCACCCACCCCGTCACTCCCAATGCTCAGGACACTGTCTTCCCTCTCTGAGGGTGACTGGAACGCCGGGTACATCCAGGCCGCTGCCCTTGCGGTACTGCGGACGGGAAAGACCTGACCATGGTGTGATCTTCGGTAGATAAAGTGGACGACCCGGTGTGGAGCATTCAAATGGCCAGAATGCTTGAGCTGCCTGATCTCTACAGGAAAGTGTACGACCAGCCCTCCCGCTGTGCGGCCCTAGAGCTGGAGGAGGCAAGCAGGTGCGTCCCACTGCCCCTGCCCGAGGTGTGTGGAGAGCCTGGCAGCCGGAGCTCTGAAGCTGGGGTTGGCCTCCAGCGCTGCGGAGCTCTGGCCCTCTGTGCTCCGTTTCCTCCTTTGCCTTAAAGATGGTAATGGCACAGACGTCCTGGGGGCTGTGCAAGGAAAATGCAGAGTTAATGTTGCTCACAGCTTTCCCCATGCTGACACAGTATCCAACACTCAGAATTTAAAGAAGGAGTGATTTGTTTTGGCTCCTGACTTCTGTGCCCAAGGCAGAGGAGCTGCTAACCTCCTGGTGACCTGGAAGCAGGAGAGGAGCGGAGCTGGGGCGGGCACATACCCTCCCAAGCCACGCCTCCGGTGACCTACCCGCTCCAAGCCACGCCTCTAGTGACCCACCCGCTCCCAAGCCACGCCCCAGTGACTCACCTGCTCCCAAGCCACGCCCCCAGTGACCCGCCCACTTCCAAACTTGAGACTTTGGGCACAGTTTAGCTCTAAACCATAACAGAGTAGAAGGGATGCACAGGAAAGATACTGGAAGAAGTAATGGGGGACATTTCTTCCGAGTTGGATGAAAACTGAATAAACTCA